>JAGFPH010000011.1:218890-229985 GCA_018207615.1 Philaenus spumarius | reverse complement strand
CCCCTTTTTGGCCAAAAAACCCCCAAAAAATCAGTTATTATTTTTTTTTATAAAAAAACGGCTATAACGATTTCGATAAAATTTGGCTTATTTGTAGCCTTTAATGTGCCCTACCATATGCAAAAACCCGCATCTTTCTAAAAATTCTCGTTTAGCTAATAATAATAACTGATTTTTGGGGGTTTTTGGCCATAAAGGGGGTTGTTTTAAAAAAAATTACAAAACCATTTTACGTGCATCTATGAAGACCTAATTGACGTGTTTGGTGCAAATTTTTTCGAAATCGATCGAATAGTTTTCTCTCTAGATAATAATAATAATAATAATATTTATTAGTTAATCTCCAACTTTAATAAAAAAACTCTCCTACACCACCCTACAAGTCACAGTGAATCTGTTTAGTAATTTAAATGTATTTGTGAGAAAGTATGTGCCAGTTCCTGGTACCGTTTATTTTCTTTAACTACAATACGGATAAGGACTATAGCAACAAATATTTTCTTTATAAAAATAAAAAATAAAACTATGTATTTTCAACTTTTAGAAATCGGAAAAAAGAAACTGATAAGAAAAAATCATTTTGTATTTCGACTTAAAATGAATCAAGTATTTACGTGAGAAAATATCAATGATTAGGAAAGAAACGGCCTTTCGATGAATAAGGGAATAGTAGAAACAATCATAGGTTTATTAACTGTTTACAAACTCGTGCCACAATATGAATTTGATTAGTTACTGTGGAATCTACCGCTATTATAAAGTGAGAGGAAAATAACAGATCCCTTCTTCTCCAATCACTTACATATGGAAACTGTCTGTTATTATCTGTTATGTTATCTTACAGTTAATTTATTGTTCTAACGGAATTGCTTGTAAATTTAAATAACTTACTAACGGCGGGTAAAGGTGTGCGACTCAATTTTCAAATCGAAGCATAAGCTGGAGAAAAACTGGCACCAAAACTATCACAGAAAAGAGGTTCAAATAATCACATTTCCGTTAAAAATAAGTTTTAAAATTTAAAGATTTTCTACTAGTATTTCTTAGATAAACTTGTGTAGAATGCTTTCAATGTTCCCACTTATGTTTGACTGTTTTTAAATATTCCTACCATTCAAGTATCTGGCGACTTAGTGCATAATATCAACCTTTAGGAGAAGCTTATCTGTCCTGAGTTTCATCAAAATCATATGATCTTTATTGCTACTGCCTGTAGCTAAACGCGGCCTCTGTTGTAGGTCTACTCCTATTGTATGATTTAAAATGAAAACATAAAACCTCTAACATTATAAAAAAACATACTGTTTATGTCTACTAACGGATAAATCTCCAACATATTAAAAATTGGTTTCTCATTTATGTTTTCAAAGATTTCCAACTGCTTTATCTTATTAGAATATTATACAATTTACGATCTCAATTCGTGGCCAAGTTGAATTATTTTCCCGTCGTGCCTTGATTTGAGTTCACGATATCTAACTGGAATAAGAAAAGTGAACGCCTTTGAGTACAAACTAACCTTGCTGTTTAAGACATTAAAAGATTACTAAAAAAAGGTTTGAAAAGTAGGCTATATAGATATAACCCAACAATCCTTATCCTTATATATAATTCTGTAAGCGAAATTTTAGATTCAAAATTGTGGGAATTTGGTAAATCGGAGGATGATGGGAGAGGTATCAAATTAAAGGTATCGATTCAATGAACGAGGGAAAAATATAAGTTTTTTCTAAAATTAAAAACTAAGGGGTTTTTGGGGTCCCCGAAAAACGAAAAATCCCCATAAGAAATACATGAGAATTTAAAAACATTTGCTTTGTTTACATTAAAACATTTGGTATTAAATAAATAAATTAAAAACATAAAACAGCTGTTCTGTAGTTTACATTCAAACATTTTATCTATACTAACTAGGGGAGACCCCTGCGTGCTCCGCATGCCAACCCCCGATGGAACCTAAAAAGATATGTTATGTTTTATTTGTAATAGAATAAAGGTGTAGGATTAATAATAACCTAAAAACTAAGATGATAAATAATGTTGAAAGTTCAAATCAAATTATTTCGTATATTTTATAACAACAATTATAATAAAAGTTAAAAGAACCAGAGTAAGGCTCAGGTATAGGCCTACACTTAATCAAAACCCTTACCAAAAAGTTACTATCAATTACCGTATATTATCAATAAGTAGGCCTACTATAATATGTCTTATTTATTTTTAATTAGGATTTGTAACATAGTTTTTTCTAATTTTTAAATTCCTTAAAGCAAGTTTTTATTGGTTTGTGTGTGTTGAAACATGTGTTGGTTGAGCCTAGGCCTAACTTAAAATATTATTTTGTACTAAAAGCTGGACATCGGAATGAACTGTTTTATAATGTTATTTTAATCAATTGGTTGCTATGGTAATGAATGTAAATACATTCAAGAAGTTGTTTTTGCAGTTTAGGCCTAACCTAAAATTAAGATTCATTTATTTTACCTGCCTTAAGGGCAACATACACACATGATTTATGTTTTTGTGCACATCTTTGAATTTTATAACTTTCATCTGCCGTTTTTTAGTTTTTCATAATGTTGCTTATTTGTTGGTATTACAGCTGTTAGGCACTATGTGTTTGGCGTCCTGTTGGCGTCCAACTTGATCCTGTGAATTTGTTCGTTGAAAGATACTGGCCACTAATGATTTTCTCTGAGCCAGCTGATTCCTATTACTACAATTGTTTGTTCTTAGATGCACAATCACGTGTTTTAATAATCAGCTGGATAGGGAAACTTAAAGTGATGATAAAATACGTTTTAAAAAAGTTCTTTTATTACATTCTAAATTAATTTATTGAAAAAATGTAAGTAAATTGTACAAATATAGAATTATTGATCTTTCATTTAAAACAAACCGCGTGTAAAACGGTTCAGTGGAAACCTCAAGTGAACTCTCCAAAGAAGTGCAAAGTTGAAATTTTACCCCATGTTAAATCTCCATAAGAAAAGTTTACTTTCCATTTTTGACCCAATTTAACATAAATATTTTCAAAATACAAATAAAACCTGCACATATAGGACCGATAACCTTTGTTTTGGTACAACTCGCATGTAAATCGGTTCAGTAGAACGGTCAGGCTTGCTGTCATTAGTTTTGCAAAAGTTTTTTAATATATAAGAGATACTAGGGGCTCTGCCCCTGGACGCTCCGCGTCCCAACCCCGGCTCGGCCTTCGGCCTCAGATGGCTGCTTCGCTTCGCTCGCAGGTGGAAAATTCGATAAAGAATCTCGTTAATCTTTTGTTCGTTTGTACATAGGTGACCGAGCATAAATTAGCTGTTATATTTGGCAGCTGACTCAAACTCATTAAACATTATCTCCATAAGATTAACATGGGAAATTTGAAGGATTGTATACCGGGGCTCCTTCTCGGGTGAATAGCGGCTGAACGGATGATAATATATAAGACTTGACATATCTGTGAATGATTATGTTCAGTTTTTGATCCAAATTAGCTGTTTTATATATAATAGGTTTGTAACAACCAATGTTTGAATTGAATTAAAATATAGTTAGCATTTTTCGTTGATTTTTGTTTGTGTTTGTTTTTAGTTTGTCAATGTAACCTCAAAAAGGTAATACTACATTTGATACTGATTTGATCCAAATCAGTTGTTGATCAAAATCAGCTGTTTTAAGCTATTCATACGAACAGCTGTTTTTGTGTCCTTGATAAAATCAAAAGAAATATTTCTTCTTCTTCCTTAAGATTGACCTTCCATAAGATTAACATTGAAACTTTGAGGGCCACTGGGCACTGGGGCGTAGCCCTAATGTCCTAGGACTTCGGTAAATGCTTGATGACATATCTACAGGTAATAAGACACATTTTAAAACAAAAATCATAAAAATCGGTCCATTAGGAGAGGCTGGGTGATTGAAAATAGGTTTTGACCAAATTCTTTTAATATATATAGATTATAAATAGGTAAAGTTTGTTTTTTTGTTTGTTTGTATGAGGGGGTAATCTATGGCACTACAGAACCGATTGAAAAATAGTTTTACTAATAAAAAGCTACACTATCCCTGAGTGACATAGGCTATAATTAATTTCAATAAAAACCTTTTTTTATTTCAATATTTGTAAATTAGTCGGAAAAAATTCTTAGATTAGGCCTAGAATGATAAAACAACACATGTATTTACATTTATTACCATAGCAACCAATTGAATAAAATAACAGATACCGTAGTATAGCTGGTAGCTCCAATATTTTCATTAACAGTTGATTTCAAAATTTGAACAATTATTTTTGTATTTCTAGCTTTTAGGTTAGGGTTTTAAAGTGTAGACCTGAGCCTTGCTGGTTCTTTTAACCATTATTATAACTGATATTATAAAATATATGAAACAATTTGATTTGAACATTTAACATTATTTACCATCTTAGTTTTGAAGTTATTATTAATCGTATACCTTTATTATAAATAAAACATAACAAACGTTTTTGGAAGGTTAAATTGGGGGGTTGGCGTGCGGAGCACGCAGGGGTCTCCCCTAGTAATAAATACATTTTCCGAGCTCTAAAACCTTTACAGTTAGGTTATTTTAAGATTACAGTATTTGTTTGTTGAAAACAATATTTTAA
The DNA here is from genome assembly GCA_018207615.1 of Philaenus spumarius. Lineage (NCBI taxonomy): Eukaryota > Metazoa > Arthropoda > Insecta > Hemiptera > Aphrophoridae > Philaenus > Philaenus spumarius. Next base: position 225,352 of record JAGFPH010000011.1, on the reverse strand, counting down.
TAATTCTTTGTTTTAAACATATCTCGATTAAATATTATCGATACTTCAGTATACAAATAACACGATGTTTCGAGAGTAGTATTAAGATTAAACTTCGTTATCAAGTGATAAAACCTAGAACAAATAACCAAAATCAAACAGAAGCTTAGAAGGATCTCTACCATCTCAAGTAAATAGCCAGGGGCAATGATCTAGGCATATTAGGTCAAAAAACCTTTAACAGTAACCATAGGCAGCCTATCATTTCTACTAGACAAATTTTGTCCATACTATCGAAAAATAGATTTTGGTTGTTGTACACTATGTAAACAAATGATGGTAGATTACCGATTAAAACACCGATGGAGTTTTATAGTCTACTAGGTAGTTTTGTTAGACACATTATTAAGGTCCAAAATATAATTTAAAAAATGTTTCTGTCATAAAAATGTATCTTTGTTTCTAAGTCCTTGAAAACAATCCTTTATTGAAAAATAAAGTAAATGACAGTTGATTTAAAACCACGCTTCAACATAAAAACTTTAAACAAAACAAATAACTTTTTATAAGAAAATCTTTTGATTTAACAGTCAAATTGGCATGTTTGACTTACATAGCAGCACTAAGAGAGAACTAAGTCTCAATTCTCGAAATAGCTTCTTTTCGAAGTTCAAAGTTTTGTAGGCCAAATTGCACAAAAAAATCATTCCGAACCTCTCTCCCTCCTAGGTTAGGTTGGTAATTGATCAATCCCCCCCCCCCCTCCAAATTACTACCTATATTCGCTATTGATGCTAAAGGGGGGTTCACACACACATGCCGTAGCACGCCGTGATTGCTGCTTCGTGCCAAAGTATGGCGCTGCGTGCTAGTGTGAAGAGATAAGAACTGCGTGCCATGCAGGCGTCCATTGGCTTGGCAGGATGGCTTTCAAAACAGTTTGATTCCCATCCTGCCGTCGCGCCACAAGCCATAGCGAAATGCCAGTGTGTAGTCTGCTGTCGTGCCACTGCCACATTCTAAATATCCGAGATTTCATCGCCCATTATCAGATGATTCCGATAGTCGTAAGGGTTATTTTGTCGCAGATGTCCCAAAAGCTTTATTTTGGAATACTTATCCTTTTCCTGTAGCCATTTCTTAGTCTATAATGTCCTACTTAATTTTCTCTTCTTTTGCAATATATCATCGGCACTGCTAAGTAAAATTACAGCCAATACCTGCTTTTGTTCGTTATTCATTCTTGCTAAAACGAGTGCTCACAGAACAACTAACGTCCAAAAACATAACAAAAAAACCTTTCTTTAGCACGTCAGAACTCACACTGGCTTGTTTATAGGTTCTTTGCCACGCCATGCCATTTCTTACCAGCTTGCACGGCGTGTCAGACACGTGTGTGTGTACCCTCCTTAGGAGGCACGTGTGTGTGTACCCTCCTTAGGAGGCACGTGTGTGTTAATGCCAAAATCTGTAAACAAACAACACCATACGTAGTTTATAAAAATATACACTTGTCACCCGACAAGAGGGAAAGAAAGCCGTCTACGGAGTAGTCGTTTAACTTGGCAACAAACTCCGGTTGGTTTTTTTTCTCAAACTCTTCACACTTTTCTTATTTTCTCTGTAAAATATAATTATTTTATCTATGGTCCAACACAGTTGCTCTGGTTCGAATTTAGTTTCCGGAGTTCGAGTACTTGGCCTTCCGATCATTTGGTCAAAGGTTTAGTATAAAGGAAAACCTACAAACTTTGTCAAGGTTAGATTCTTGTTAAATACAGACATTAGGAAAGTTATAAATGTATTTACATGTTACGTCACAATGAAATATACGGATATCCTAACAAACCCGTTGGCGCCTATTAATTACCTAATATTTGAATAGTCTCTTACAACATGAGCTGTGAGAGTATAGTACACACAGTATATTAGATGTCATGACATAAGGTAGAGAAATGCATAATGGTACACATTTATTTAGAATACAACCAATCCTGTTTCTTTTTTTTTTTACCAGCCTCACACTTTTGCAACTACGTTGGAGGTTCTAACTGTAGCAATTTAGACGACAGCACTAACCAGAACACCGACCCACTCCCCTTAAAATATTATTTGAACATATACTTCTGATATATTTGAATCGCGTTTTACTCGGTTAGTGACGGAGGTGGTTGTAGTTATTCCGGTGCAGTTAGGAATCATCCCCGTATGTTAAAATGATTAGTAACATGCGTTTTAAGACATACAAGGTTCGTCTAAAAAGTTCAGTGAATGGTCTAATATCTAATCTAATATATCATTTATTCAACGCTTGAAACAGCGCGCGTGCATGCGTACGTAGGCATGAACACGTCTGGACCTGCCATCTGTCGGGAATTGAGCGAGGCTTCTATTGCAGTACTTTTACAATCATTGAGTCATTGCAACAGTGTTCCGTTGTTTATTGTTTAAACAATACACATTGTCATTGTTTATTGTTCAGTTGTATGAATGTTTAGTTATGATTGTAATGCCTATTAACCTGTTTGTATTAATTGCTGTTAATGTTTTTATAAATTGCACAAGCTACATTTATTATTATTTGTTGTCTGTTAAAGTACTATTTATTTTTAAGAATTTAATTTTGTATATGTTTGTAATTTTGTATTGGGGTTAGGTGGAAGAGAGGACTAAATAGTCATAACCTCGCCCCAAAAAAATAAAGTAAATATCTATCTATCTATCTATCTGTTCCGTGTAGTGTGTGTCGCAACGACACGACATTAAGTTCTGCTTCAAATTGGGTAAAACGGCGACAGAACCCATGAGATGTTGGTGCAAGTGTACGGGCATAATAAAGTGAGTAGAAAAGGTGTGTACGATTGATTTGCCACTTTCGCACTGGCAAAGAGTCGGTACAGGACGAACCGCGTTCGGGACGACCATCCATAATCAGCGATTAACTCTGCGATTAGTAGCAAAAGAAGCGGTTTAAAACTCAAAGACACAGTGGGGGCCATCGTCCATGAAGAATTGGGCAAATGCAAGATTTGTTCACGATTTGTGCCGCACATCCTAACAGATGATCAAAAGGCAAGACGTTTTGAGGCCAGTGGCGATTTCATCGCTATGTGTGACCGGGATCCGACTTACCTGGGTTCCATTGTCACAGGAGACGGACTTGGTGTTACCAGTTAAGTATGACACCAAATCGAAAACGCAATCAATGGAATGGCGACCACATTCTTCCCCGTGACAAACAAAAAGCCGCATGGAAAATCCAACGTGACAAAATCCATGTTGACAAAGAAGGAATCGTCCACAAGAAATTCGTTCCTGCTGTCCAAACGGTGAATGCCGTATTCTACTTGGAGGTTCTCAAACGTTTGTTGCAGCGCATCTGGCGTGTTAGGCCACAAACGTTCCAGACCGGAAATTGGACGTTACTGCACGATAATGCACCATCGCATATCAGCATCATCGTACACCAATTCTTGACTCAGTGTGGCGTGACAGTTTTGCGAGACCCACCGTACTCTCCAGATCTGGCTGCTGATTTTTATTTTTTTTTGTTCCCACGTCTTAAGAAGGCCTTAAAGGGATCACGGTTTGCGGATGTCGAAGAGATTCAGAACCAAGTGACGGAAATTCTGAAAACGATTCTACATGAAGACTACTCCAACAGTTTTGAGGCGCTATACGAACGTTGTCAGAAGTGTGTTGTGTCTGGTGGAGAGTATTTTGAAGGCCAATAAATGTATTTCTAATGTACATTTATCATACCATTCACCGACCTTATATACAGACTCATTACATACCTCGTTTATATACTGTATAACTTATACATCTTTTCTGGACAAATGTTCAACTCATATTAGTAAAAAGTGAACAGATTACACCTTGGTAATCACGACTGTAAAGGTAAAATTTGATAAAAGCTGTATTGAAAATGCTACATCTTAAAATAAACTCTCCAGTGTAGATGTGAATTAAAACGGTTTACAGATCAAAAATATCATAAAAATCGTATTAGTGAAATAAATTTATTGAAAAATAAACTTAAGTACATGAGAAACCAAATGAGAGCAAATAATAAAAAACTTAAAATAGTTTTATGATGTAAGACTAATGCGAAAGGAATTAATCCTATTACTTTAAATGAGCAATTCTTGTATCTATCTTTGTATTGATGTAAGACTAATGCGAAAGGAATTAATCCTATTACTTTAAATGAGCAATTAATTCTTGTATCTATCTTTGTATCTGTCGCGGATCTCGAAAACGGCTCTAACGAATTCAAAGAAATTTAGTATTTAGGTTTAGTTTTGATTTTTAAGTACACCGATATAGTTGTATTTCGTGTAAAAACGCAATTTAAAAAAATATTGATAAAATGAATATCCACTTGTGAACCGTAGCGATGCTAGCACTCCAAGACATAACTTTTTGGAACTAAAAATATACACTAGGGTCCCATTTGACTGACAATACAAATCAATTTTATTCGTCATTAATCATCATTATAAGATAGAATAACAGGGTCTGCAATTTGGCGGCCGTATACGGCTTCCATTTAGAACCAGCCGCCAAATCGAATGCAAATCGTGCCATATAAGGCAGCCAAATGGTACCTAATCTTTATATATATATATATATATATATATATATATACATGTATATATGTGTTCGCACTATAGCGGCCGTATTTTAAGGCTCTTCTTTATCTTGAAGAAAACTCACGAGTGTACAATATGATTTCAATGCAAAAGTCCTGACTCAAGCCGCAAAATCGTTGAAACATGCCGTGGTTAATACCGTAATACCGTGTTTCGGATTCTATTTATATATTAATAATCTGGGAATAATTTTACGTGTTAGCTTAAAATATGAAAATTATTGCTTAAAACTCCCAAAAAATGCGTTAAAAATAATCGATTTTTACTCATTTAAACTGTTGATTAAAAGGAGTTGCCGACGATTTCTTTCAATTATGAGGTATAAGACAAAAGCACAAAGCCTTTAAGAACAATTTAAGATGTTTCACAACTTTTTAGGTTGAAAAACGGCGTCCGAAACACGGTAATACGAAGTGCTTATTTTTGCTGTTTTACGCAAGGTATAGAAGACCCTTATCCGATTTGGTTCAAATTTGGTACACGTATTGGTTGTCTACGTCGCTCGGACGATTTCGTTAGCCAAAAAAATCCAACAATTGGAAGCACGTTTTTTGACCGGAAGTAACGATTTTTTGAGATTTTTCCTACGAGAATGAATTTGTTTTTGAGTTTTTTCTACAAAAATATAAATGTATGATGTTATTCTTCACATTTTGTATTTTTTAAACGACCTTACAGCCCATGCGGTTCCCCCAAAATCGACCAAAACCTAAAATACAAATAAAAGTACAATAAAAGTCAGTTACTCCACTGCGAGCGAAGGTAAGCAATTCGTAAGTCGTGGTGCAAACTCGCTGTTTCCACTGCGAGCGAAGGTAAGCAGTTCGTAAGTCGTGGTGAAAACTCGCTGTTTCCACTGCGAGCGAAGGTAAGCAGTTCGTAAGTCGTGGTGCAAACTCGCTGTTTCCACTGCGAGCGAAGGTAAGCAGTTCGTAAGTCGTGGTGCAAACTCGCTGTTTCCACTGCGAGCGAAGGTAAGCAGTTCGTAAGTCGTGGTGCAAACTCGCTGTTTCCGCTGCGAGCGAAGGTAAGCAGTTCGTAAGTCGTGGTGCAAACTCGCTGTTTCCACTGCGAGCGAAGGTAAGCACTTCGTAAGTAGTGGTGCAAACTCGCTGTTTCCGCTGCGAGCGAAGGTAAGCAGTTCGTAAGTCGTGGTGCAAACTCGCTGTTTAAACTGCGAGCGGAACGAAGCAGTGCGTGAGCCGGGGATGGAGGCCAAGGATGGAAAAACATTCTACTAATATATTTCGTACACGCAGGCAGCTGTTCAGCTCCTTCGTGAGTAGACAGATTTCCCAAGTAGTCGGTTGAAACCCGAAAACTTTAAACTTAATTTTGGAAATTCGCTCGACTCACGTCAGCGGTTCAGCTTCGTGATCGAATTATTTTGCACTAGGGGAAACCCCTGCGTGCTCCGAACGCCAACCACTTTGAAACCTTTTAGACACATAGTTATGTTATGTTTTCTTTATAATAAATGTGTAGGATCAGTAATAACTCCCAAAGCTAAGATGGTAAATAATGTTAAACGTTCAAATCAAATTATTTCGTATATTTTATATCAGCAGTTTTAATAAAGGTTAAAAGAACCAGCAAGGCTCAAGTCTACACTTTAATAAAAACCTAACCAAAAAGTTAGAAATACAAATAGTTGCTTCAAAGTTTGAAATCAGGTGTTAACGGAAATATTATAGCAAACAGCTGTTTTAGCCTGTTATTTTATTCAGTTCGTTGCTACGGTGATAAATGTAAATACATGTGTCGGTTCATCAGTCTAGGCCTAACCTAAGATTTTTTACGACTAAATTTACAAATTTGATATTGTAAA
>JAGFPH010000011.1:142346-172570 GCA_018207615.1 Philaenus spumarius | reverse complement strand
AAACACAAATAATGGCAAATGTCCGTCAAAATATTGTAAAAATATTCTCATGTTTTATGTTTCTAACCCATATTGTTTTTTGTTTTTGTTTCAGGAAGCACTAATTTCATTTCTGTCCATTGGTAAATCGCCCCCCTTATCCCTTACATCACAACTATTCTTCCAAATTTTGTTTTAATCTAGTTGTGATCTTTTTTAATTTTTCAATAATTGATACTTATATTTATTAACTTTCCTTCACATTCGGAATTTTTTTTGGTCAAAAACAGGGGGTGATGGACAGGTCCAAAATTTTCAGTCCCTTAACATTTGGCATTGTTTATTTTTTATTGTTTTTCAAAATTATGGGGGGTAACGGAGGCCGCCTCCGTGCACTTTGCACAGGTACCCCCCGGGGATCATACTAATATGTGAGCTAAATGGCCTTCCGGTCGGTCGTGCTCTTACATATCTCTGGTTTGGTGTTTGAAAAAAAACCTAGATTAACATCACCTCTAAGGTCAACAGCTACTAAATTAATATAAACATCTGATGATGAAACTGTAAATCGATGAAGCAAGAAGAGAAAGTGTAAACAATGTAGAAAGTGTACACAAATTAACACTTTTTTCCAAGCACAATGGAAATTATTTAAAGGCCCTCAACATTGAAAGAAATCTCTAAAGACAAATACATTGGAATAATAACTGAATTTCCAGTCAAAACAATATGTATGAAGACTGTCTATGAATTGTCACAAACAAAAATGTCTAACGAAGAACATTGTTAACAAATGATATATAACTCTCACCCTCTCCATAGATAAAATGAAGATTTCTTGAAGTAATGAAGAAGAAACTCTTTAAAACAAGGTTGAAGATTTTCATCAAGTAACCTTACATGTATAGTGGAACATAACGGTCATTACCTCCTCAACTCAGCTAGTAAATGTTTGAAGATACTGGTGAAATACAAAATGGATGCACTGCACGAAAAACATTACATGAATATAATACGCAGACAAAGTACTCAATGGTTTTTAATATTTAAGACCCATGTCAACTAACAAAAGGAATCAGACAAAGAAACGGATTTTAAAGCCAGTCAAAATAACACTGAACACAACGTCGAAGTGTTTCTGTTCCTAGGGGTGAACATAGTAGCCTTCTAGGTCAGAAACTTTAATATTTGGAAGAAGATTCTCAACAAATGCATATTCTGACGAGAATATTTCAACAACATAATCACTGGCCTCTACTACAGACCTAATTTTTATAAATGTAAATTGTAGGAGCTAGGCTGAACTCTAAATGAAGTACAACACAACTTTCAATTTTTTTAAAGTGTTTTATTTTGTGTTTACGAATTTTGTTAGTAGTTAAGTTTTTGCAAAGCTTATTGAGTTGTGATATTCTTGATTATTTTGTTTAGTAAAGGTTTGAATGCACAGGTTTTAATACATGAATGATGGATGTATAACTGAAATGATACTTCCGCAATGCATAGGCTTTTTTGCTCAGTATTATGAAATAGTTTTGCTAAATTAACCAATTGAAAGTGCCACTAGTAGTGTGAATAAAAAAACTAGATCAAGTGTGGTATTAAAAGAAACGAAGAACTACATGAGTGAAAGATTGTTTATTAAATGTCATTGAAATATCAATAATTCGACCACGCAGCTGGACCGCTGACGTGAGTTGAGCAAATTTCCAAAATTAATTTTATAGGCCTATGTTTTAGGGTTTCAACCAACAATTTGGAAATAGGTCTATTCACGACGGTGCTGAATAACTGCAAAATTCTTCGCACGCCATTCCGCATATTGGGAGTATCTTCATTTCTTCAATACACAAAGCAGAAAACAGTAACTACATTGTAGATACTGTTTTTTAGCTTAGAGAACTGCATTTACTGTTTTTTTGCTTAAAAATCTGTAACATGAAGTACAGTAACTGCAAGTATTTAAATAAAATATAAATTTTAGGATAAAAAGAAGAGAATATTTAAATTCTGTGTATCAAATATATGAGAAATAGAATTTATTAAATAAAAAACAATTTTTAATGTACCACGTTTTTAAAACGAACCAAAAAGTATAATTTTCTGTGGGCCCTTCTAAAATTTTGAGGCTATGGAGATATTTATAAGACTTGAAGATTAAAAAACGTGGAGCGCAACCAGTAGATACTTGAAGTAGATAATCCGAATAAATTCACAACCAATTTCAGTAGGCTTACATTGGAAATGGGATTCATTGTAATGTAATTTATTTACTCCTCATTAACTATTAACTATTATGCGTTGCCTGCGCCTCACATTTTTTAAACAATTGGATTAAGGGTAATATTTAAGTTATATGCATAACAGCATATGTACATGCAATATTGTTATATTTATTGTTATTGACCGAGCGCAAGCGAGGTCTCCGTTTTAACTCGACCGTTCGGCATTTCGTCTGTGTGTCTGTATGTCTGTGTGTCTGTGTGTCTGTCTCACGATTACGGCCAAACGCCTTGACCGATTTTGATGATTTTTTGCATGAATGTTCCTTATTCCTAGGCCGAGCCATGTATATATAAGGGGTTTTCCATTTTTCATTTTTAACCCCTTAAATAAAATAAAAATGGCGGCCGGACCATTTCTCTCAGTGTAAGCTTTTTTCCAAAGCCAGTTTGTGGCTTAACCGTAAGTCGAATTTAAAAACTAATAACATTTTGCTAAAAGAAAATTAAATTTTAAACAAAATTGTATTCTTGATTTTTTTCCGTATCTCTAACGGTAAGCTCACAAAATGGCCGTAAACTTCGAATTTGTTAAAAATCGTCCAAGTTTTTGTATTTCAACCATGTTTTTATACGTTTATTCTAAACCAATTCAAACGTGTTCCATAGCTTTTTTGTAGATAAAGGTTTAAAGAATTCATACATGCCAGTAAAAAAAATTATTGAAGTAAAATTAAGAAAGTTATTAGCTTAAGAAACAATCACGTTCAGTAACGAAAGGAAAATGTTTAACTTTAGGCCTACATAAAAAGTAGTACAAATTATTGTAATTTTTTTCATAAATGTAAAAAAGTTTCGTAATTTAGTTCTAAATAGAATTGTATAAAAATATTTATCAATTTCAAATTTATTATTTTGAAAACACCAGTTTTTATGTTCCTACTACAAGACTGCTAACAAAACTAGGCCTGTTTTGAATAGTAATTCAGGAATATATCATTTGCCCAAAAATGACGTATTATTATAAGAAAGTGTAGAGGACAAATCAAAGAATTGAACTGTATACGTGTAAATTATCATTGTAAATTTCATAAAAGTATTTGACTTAGCTTTACTTGAATTACAAAATGAGATGAAACAAATGAAACCTAGCGGCGATAAAGGACATATAAAAAATGACCGTAGTACACCGTGGGAAGTGTTGGTACATGGGTTGAGATCGCTATCACGACGTTTTAACATAGTTTGTTTTCATTATTTCTAATATTGGAATATGATATGGAACTTAAGTTAATTTATGATACATTGTTAAGTTTGAGTTATTTAAGTATGTAAATATTTAATTGTATGTTGTCCCTCTATAACGCGATATTTTTAGCTATCTTACGCATTATTAATCTAAATAAAGCACAATGCCCCTAAAAGAAAATCTTTAGCAGTTAAAGCTCAAGAAAAGAAATCAAAACGAGAACTAGAAATCCCGGAATCGTGGGAATTGTAAATAATGTTTCACTGGCTAAACCTTGTGCTTACTTAATTACTGGCACACTATATTTAAGCTCAAAACCACATTTGTTATTTCAACGAGCGAGGTCTACTGTTCACAGAACTACTAGTTATGTTGGTATAGTGCCCGGTTGAACAAGCCAATTGTTACACATAACTTGCGTATTAAACTTTATCCAATTGTTTTGCCGGTTATACCATCAATATAGAATCAAAAGGGCTACAAAAAAGGTGTCTTTAAATTTTTTTGTAAAAATGGCTTTTGAGTAATTTAGGTTTTAAATTATCAAAACGTCTCCATTTTGAAAAGCATGATTTCATATAATCACTTTTTTCTTAAAATAGATCATTGTTAGGTTAAAATGCATGCAAAGTTTGAACTCAATCGGTCAAACATTTTTCTAGATATGAATTAATTATTTTGTAAAAAAAAATATGCTGGTTTTCTGGATAACGAAGCTTTTCCGGACCAATGTTTATATGAACTTTTTGTCTTATTTTTAGCTGATGTATAATCAGTTCCTCAAGTAGGCCTATTATTCGTTTCTCCTGTAACACCCTGTATAAGTGACATTAATAAGTGTGCCTAGTAAAGCGAAGTAATTATCTACTTCTAGTATCTACTGGCTGCGCCCCATGTTTTTTGAACTTCAAATCTTACAAATATTTCCATAGCCACTAAAAATTTGCCTATTTTTAAAATTTAATTAACTATTTTCTGCTTTTTAGTTTTATGCCTGGATGAAATAAGGTGAAATATATTATAGAAGAATATATATATATGACACCTCACAAATTGACACTTTAATACAGTCAATTTGTGCTTAAAAGAGCCTCTGGCGGGAAAGTTTTGATTTCTTCCTTTCTATATGTTTTTGGGGTGCTGAATCCGAATCTGAGGTTTGCCTACAAAATTTCGTGACGCATCATTGAAAAAAATGCAAAAACATGTAAAAAATCATGAGTTTTGGTGGTTTTTTGCTTTTAACTCGAAAGTAATCAACTTTTAGTAAATAACCTTCCTATTAAAAAGAATGTACATAAAATGTACTACAGATTTCATTCCATAAGTTATTTTCTCCAACGAACCTTTCGGGCTCAAGCGCCAGTTGAAAATTAGCGTATTTCGGCTGTCTCCGCAAAAACCCACTTTTCCACTCCAAAGTTCTAATTTATTATTAAAGGCTGTCATTTAGTGAATTTATCCTACTTTTAAGCTGAATACAATGTGACTGGTTTCAATTATTATGTCATCTAAAGTAATAAAACAATATAATATAAACTAAAAAACAAATTTGATATACCACGTTTTTAAAACAGACTAAATCTGTACAAATCTGCATGGCTAGGAGAAATTATTGTATACTTTATAGCCAGTTTTAAAAACTTTGTATATTCAATTATTTTTCATTCAATAATATTTTATGCTTTTTAGTCTTCTGTTGGGAGTTATATTTAAAGTATCAAATCTCTAGCTCATTGAGAACTTAGTTTAAAATCGAATAGACAAACAAACAGACAGACAGACAAGAATTCGAGTTAGAATTGCATTGACATCCAGAGTTATGTTTAAGTTTCAAGTTTCTAGCTCATCGGGAAGTTAGTTTAAAAACGATTGCAAAAGTTGTACTGAACAGACAAGAAAGCAAGTTAATAAAAACGTGGAAATAAAGATCTTTTCATAAACATATTATATTACATTTTTTGCTTGCAAATATAATTCCGTCTTTATTGTCTTTGATTTTATTTATTAACTCCCGGCCTCCTCAAATGATTTTATAACTGCCCGTTTGGTTTAAAAGCCCCTTTTCTTTCCATTCATTTCTTCACACACGAGCCAAGGCCAAGTACTTATACAAGGCGTTTGCACCGACCGACCGAACATTCGGACTTGAAAGATGCAAAATATGTCATCGACGAAGTGTTTTTGTTACACTGGGTCAAATGGCACCACGCCCAGACGTATTCAGAAATGTGATGCAACTGTGTAGCATATGTGAAGGCAAACTACAAATCAAATGCAGTAGTCATCAACTGTCTCGCAGGAGAGTTTCCTTGCAAACTCCAAAAACAAGAGCCGGTTGATATTTATGCTAATGGAAAAATGTTATGACCAAAAAATTGATTCACAGCAAGCTGTGGAGGACGCTGAAATCCTAATTAATTATCACAACTGTTCTTTTGTTGGTCCCTCAAATGAATGTGTGACAGTGGTGGGGCAAGATATTGGTGATTTTGATTGACCTGTGTAGGCCTGATATATTATATAATGTTTTCTTTTTGAAACCGGGAAGAGGAAAAGTGTCTCAAACACTCTACAATCCTCATCTTACCGCCGACAAAACCCAATAGACCATATATTGTTCCTGCACGCGATGAGTGGTCGTGGCACCACTTCTGCTTTATTTAATCAGGGGAAACTGATTTTTTTCAAAGTCCTGCAGAAGAACGATAACTTGCAACCAGTCATTGATGCTTTCAAAGACCCTCATTGCACACCTGGACGAGAATGCCGAAGCTGGAAACGTGTTTCTTATGGCTCTCTATGGGAAAAGACTTGAGACTAGCCTGTACTATTTGAGATACAGGCAATATGTATCTTCATAGTACACAAATAAAACCAACATTGCCTAACTACCTACCACTGAAGATGCAGCACGACAACATTAATTGAGAGTTTACTTTCGAGTGCAGCAGTGGTAATCAGGTCAAACCACACTCGACGAGCAACAAAGAGACTCGATCTATTAGGGGTGGAAAAAACAAGGAATGGTCTCGTGCCGGTGCCAACCACTTTAAACCCTGCACCGGTCTCAATACTCCAACACATTTCTTGTAAATGTAAAAAGGCTGCCAACGCAATTGTGGATGCAGTAAGGCAGGCCTCCATTGCTCCCCGATCTGCACTGCACAACGTGCGAAGCGCTGTGTGAAAACGTCGAGCCCCCGAAAGACAGCATTGACATTGACGACGAAGAGGCAGAAAAAAGACACTTACACGATGTGGAAGGTATGTAGAATCTTACAATGTATTTTGTAATAATTAATTTAAATTGTGAACTAAGCAGTTTATTGGTTTACGTATAGTTTATTCATTCTTTCCATAAATTATTTTTTGATAAAAAATTAATGCGTTCTTCAGAACGCAGTTTAGAATACGGGGTACTGGTAAAAAGAAACATTACAGTAGTTACTTTATCTACTTAATTACAATCAATTCTTAAACCTATGTACATTTGTAAGAAAACAATAAAAAAATTTAACAAAATAAAAAAGCATTTTATATACTAGACTGGTTACAAATAAATTAAACTATGGTATTTTAAATTTATGTTATTGTAATGTTTTCCCAACTCAACTGGGATAAACATGGTAAATAACAGATAAATTTAAAAAAATTAATACCCCGAACGGCTAAACTGATTTTTTTAATCATAGCTATACTAAGAGCACTCTCGATCAAGACAAATTTCAATTAAGAAAAACTAAATCAAAATCGGTTTATCCATTTGGGAGCTACGATGCCACCGACAGATACACACGTTAATCTTATAATACTTTTTACTACTATTCGGAGTATATAAATATAATAAATAACTAAAGGGCTTAACGTGTGAGAAAGTAACTTAGATAAAATAAAATCTGAACACAAAATCTTACAATAAATACGTTTACTAACCTCAAACGGAGGGTTAAAAAGAAATGGGCCTATATGTTTACTGGTAATAATCGTAAACTACCGCATGTTAAAATCTAGGTCTAACCCTAAAATACAGCTTCTCAGTCGTTTTGACAAATCGGCTGATTTGTAAATTGAAAATTTTACTTGTAAAACTAATGTTATTATAAATCCTTTTTTATTGTGAGCCAGAAATTACTTGTAATTGTAAGTTTTTAATCTGTGGGTTTTTCAAATCACCATTTTGTATTTCTATGAGATCAGCACCCCCAGTTTTTGGAATTTTGAACAAAACATACTTTCATCTCTACTTGAGATAGAATCAAAGTTGTTATTTTCGCACCACCTAGGCCTATTTCATTTCTCTACGATAGAACAACCCGAACCTGGGCTAGGATCCGCCGCCTCCAAAGAACCTCAGCCAGGACTCTCTAAACGACAATGCCTAACATAATAATGTAATATACATATAATCATAATATGTAATATATAAAACAATATAATAAAATGTAATAATTTTTCAATACTTTCTTTGTAATTTCAACTTTGTGTAACTAAATTTGTAAAATTTCGGACTTCATATAACTTGAACATTTTTAGACTATATTTAATTTTTGAAAAAAAAATGATTTGTACGTTCACATATACGATCTAAATAAGGTATATGCAGAGAACAGGAAGAAATTCACTAATTGACAACGTTTAATATGTTAAATTAAAGTTTTGGAGTGGAAAATGTGGGTTTTTGGGGATACAGGCGAAGTACGCCAATTTTCAATTAGTGCTTGAGCCTGAACGGTTCGTCGGAGAAAATTACTTATGGGACGAAATTTGTAGTAAATTTTATGTACATTCTTTTTTAATAGTAAGGTAATTTGCGAAAGTTGATAGTTTTCGATTTAAAAGCAAAAAACCGCCAAAACTCATGATTTTTGACATGTTTATGCATTTTTTCAATGATGCGTCACGAAATTTTGTAGGCAAACCTCAGATTCGGATTCAGCACACCAAAAAACATATAAAATGGAAGAAACCAAAACTACCCCAAAACTTTCTTGCGAAAAACACAATTTGACTGGACTACTTGGAGTAATAAATTACGAAAATTTTGGCACCACCAGAAGTTTTCTACGACATCTGTAATGCACATATCGTGTCCACAGATAGACACACGGACACAAAATTTGTTATTGCATTATTGTGTTATGAGACCTCGCAAACGTCGAGAAAAGTCATAAAAACTGAGGGAATTTTTTTTTGAATTTTCGCAAGATTCAATACTTCGGCATCTTAATGCGAGCCGAAGTAATAACATATATATGTAATATATATATATTGAGAAAATAATGAAAATAACTTGATAGAAAATAATGTATACGGGAAAATTATTATTGAAGATGTAAGTAATAATGATGATGATTTATAATTCAAAAATATACTATAATATATAACATTTATGTAACGTAATAAATTTATTGATCCTTATTACTTCTTTAATATTAATATTGATTTGCAAATGTAGATTGTTCATAGAAGTTTTCACTTTCAACGTGTGGTCTTAAGCACACCCAATATTTGGTATGTTATAACAAAAGTCTATTAATAAATATATCCAGTTTGTCGAATAAATACATTGTAAACAACTAACTTGAAATTTGCACCGAACGAATCCACGCCTCTTCAGTTAAAAGGTGATATAACATATTGTGTGGGGTAAAAATTTGCCTCCAGTGTAGCCTATACATTGAGCACTAGGCTTTGCCATCTTGATTTACGATGACTTCAGCTGGACTAATTTTCGACGCCATAGGCCTACTTTTACCCAGTATTTGTAAACAAATTATTTGCTTTTTAACAATAGTAGAATATCTGTACTAAGAGTTTCTTAAAATGTAATTTATATAATCATTTTGAAAAGAAAATTTGTTCAGGTTGGGAAAGTGTTTTTAAAAATTACGAGATGGTAAATAATGTTAAATTAATGTTCACATCAAATTATTTCGTATATTTTATAACAGCAGTTATAGTATAGGTTAAAAGAACCAGCAAGGCTCAGGTCTACACTCTAAAAAAACCTAACCTAAAAGATAGAAATACAGTACACAGTTTGAAATGAACAGTTAATGGAAATATTACAGCAAACAGCTGTTATATGTTATTGTATTCAATTGGTTGCTATGGTAATATATGTAAATACATGTGTTGATTTATCAGTCTAGGACAAACCTAAGAATTTTTTCCGACTAAATTTACAAATATTTAAATAAAAAAGGGTTTTTATCAAAATGAATTATAGTATAGCCTATGTTACTCAGGAGTAGTGTAGCTTTTTATTAGTAAAACTATTTTTTTCAATCAGTTCAGTAGTTCGAGATATTAGTCTACCCCCTCTACGTACAAACAAACAAACTTTGCCTTATAATATTAGTATGTATAGACAATTAAATAAGTGTTATGTTCATTGGTGTATTAAAACTAACCTGTTGGTTTCTTTGATCACATTTGCCGTGCTAAACTGAGAAACGAATATTGATGAAACTAGATTTCTGTATGCTTTAACACTCGATCTCTGCCAAGTCATTCTAGGCTACAGAAGAGTTGTGGGTTTTGCCAGCAATTGTATTTTTGATATTACTATAACAAAGATAAATGTTGAATTTCGATGACGTAACGTGATGATCATGTTAAGCTGTAAAACACTCAAAATAAAGCAGTAAAACTATACAATCTTCCGATAATATAGTTGTTTTTAATAGCCATCTACTTCTTACCCCATTCCTAGGAGTGCTTTGGATATTTACTCAAAAATATTTTTATCAGATAATTCATATTTTTGAGTACCAAGCGTTCCATGCGTTTCAGCTATGCCGGAATAATGTATATTCGTCTATACAATATATCCTATTTTATTTATATTATTATATTAACCTAACCTAAACAATCTGTTGGTTGGGAATAAAAATAACCTAACTTGTATAATAATTCCGCATGACCTTAAATATTTTGTGACGATATTGACAAAAAATTCTGCAGGATACCAGAAAAATTTTCGTGCAGATTATTTTAAATGAAAACAAATTTTATCATTATTATCAAAAAAATTTCAAGTGCCATTTTTTCGTCGTTATATTTGTAAGGGCAATTGTAGGGGTTTGAGTGCTGTTGGTTTTAAATGAAATAAAATGTCATTATTATCAAAAAGTTAGGAAATTTCAATTTTATTTCATTAGTATATCTATAAGGGAATTTCTTGGGGGTTTTTTGGTTTGGGTTACAACCTACTTCTGGAGATCTACCGTTCCGATTTTCGCACGGTTTGTATTAAATCAAAGAAAATGTTGTTATGTTATCAAAAGATTATAAAATGTCACTTATATTTTATATGTATATTTATACGGGCACTTAGGGATTTTTGGTTTGAGTCTGCAACCCTATTGATACCTATTTCTGGAGATCTACTCCGCTGATTTTCTTGCGGTTTGATTTATGAAAGAAAATGTTGTCATTATTATAAAAAAATATGAAATGTCATTTTTATTTCATCAGTATATTTATAAGGGCGCTTTTGGGGTTTTTTGTTTTATGTTACAACCCTATTGATACCTATTTCTGGAGACTTTCCGAGCCGATTTTCGTGCGGTTGATTTAAAAGTAAGAAAATTTTGTCGTTTTAATCAACAAAATATACAGTTTAAATTTTATTTCATCCTAATATTTACATGGGCACTTGGGGTATATTTAGTTTTATACTACAATTCTATTGATATCAATTTCTGGACAACCTAATTTTCGCCACACTGCTGCCGTATGGAGGCAAGATCTAGTTATTATTCATGATCTATGGTAAAACCAATGCACTGTGCCTTGCGGGTTGCGTTCTTTCCAGGTCCACACTTGTGAGTACAGCACAGTAGCTGCCAACACGATCCTAATTTTGTTAGAATGAAACTGCAAAAGTAGTTACAGACTTTTCCTCAGAGTGAACACAGAGGACATAAGTAATACCATACATCATGAATAATAAAATAGATCATGCATGCATACGGCGGTAGTGTGGCTAAAAAAAGGTTGTCGGGAAAATATTGCACGATCGCGCCGCTGGGTAGCGCTAGGGAGAAATCATTCAAGGCATTGGTGCTACACACCGCTTTCGTCATTTCCCCACATAGATCGCGTCACTATCGTCGAATTTCCAGTGGATTGAAATAATGCATTGGATCGGAGTTCTATTGTTATCCAAATACAATGGTAATATTTATGCCCTCTGTGGTGTGAGGGCCCTTTTCTAAGAATCTTTAAAATTTTAGTCTCGCCTCATTGTTAAAAATAACATCGAAATAGAATACAAAATCTGCAAAGCGTTTAACGACAGTTTCATCTTGGCTGCAACAACATAATATACCGTATCAGGTGCTGCCACCTTTGCATTTGAAAATAGGATTTGAAATTATTTTACTAACCCAGAAAGTGCTGCTACCTACATCCAAATAATAAACTCTAATTTATTTTAATCATAATATTTGTACATAACGTCATTAAATAATAAAATGTTACGTAATTTGTAAATTATTACACTGTGCAATAAGGTGCTGCCACCTGTAATAGTAATATTTACTAGTACCAAATGTCTGGTCTATAAAGTTACCTACACTAAGTTTTCTGAAGACAAATTGAATGCATTTAAATCTTAAATCATAATATTTTAATTTAATAATAATCACAATATATTATCTCTTCTGACTTAACAGCAATTTCAATAGTTTAAAATTCTTACCACTGTTTTAGAGCATTTGTAAAGATTTTTAAAACAATTATTTTGGTGTTTTTCTTTCGTAGCCTATATTAACTTACTTTAATGTAAATCTATTTAATTCATGAAAATGGAATTGGGCCTAAATATGCCATTTTTGTTTTTCTCAAGCAAGTATTTTAAGGTATTTTCCTTTAATATGACACTTTTTATTGTTATGGTAAGTTACATCTTGTGGACACTTTAATAAAACTGTCAATGTTTCAAAAATATACTCGGTGGCTAAAAATCCAGTCGCATCAACTAACTTTATTAATAGAATAATTTATTATGATAGTTTAGCAATTGTATGCAACAACCCTACTTGTAACAATGGCTGTGTCTATGAAATAAGATTTTAATATTGATCTTCAGAAGGGTGAGGAGGGATAATATCTTAAGGGTCGGCTCTAGGCTCTAATAAAACAGAAAGCAACCTGCGACTCCAGTGTAGCTGCGCGGCGGTAGGTTACGCGGACATTGCTCATCCTAACTAAATCCATTTAAAACCCGCAAATTGTTGAAATAGCGTTAAAAAAATACCAAACACTTGGGGACGAAATTCTTCATGCGCATGGAGTGGTAGTTTTTCCCTATAATTAATAGTGACAACATAAAAAATTAAAAATCAATGTTTTAAATTGTTAATAAATATTAAACAAAATGCTTTTCTTAGTTTTGAAAGAGCCATTTGAATGCATATTGGCCATAGCTTTAAAATGACATATCGTTCATAATTAATTATCCGATAAAAAATAAAGGAAAAATTTGGATTTTAATTAAACATTGGTATTATGGAGTGTCAGCCAACATGGCCGACAGCTAGAGCCGACCCTTAAATGGAATATGTAAGCTTACATCCATATTTGTTTAAATTGATGATTTATTTAATAACTTATTATTGTTTGAATTTGATTCTTACATAAATAGGCCTAAATACTTAGGATGGGTTTATTGCTGGCTACCAAGTGCGTGGGTTAGCCTACATGAATATTTAGGGTACAAATTTGTTTTTTCATCTGTCTGCTTGTTTGGTTTTTATTGACCTACTTTGCAATTTTTGAATTTTTTCTATATTTTAAATTGTGATACAATATACTGAGGTGTAGTAATTGTCAGTATTGTATTTTTCAAATTATATAAATGAATTATGACCGGTAGGCTACCACGCATGTACTTCGATCTGCCTGTCTAGCATAATTCACCTTATCTAGCATTTATTAAATCTTGGAATAAAACATTTATTCATCAAATTAAAGAGTGTTATTATATCAAATCACGCATGTATTTTAATGATTTTGGATTTGTTTATTGAAATCGATATATCTGAAATAATATAATATTATATAAGGCAAAGTTTTGACTAAATGATTTATCATAATATTTCCCCGACCATTGGGCCTAAACCAATGAATATGATGAAATTGGTAAGCCTAAAATGTTTCCCTCTACTAACACTGTGGGACACTAAAGGCATTTTATTTATTTCACTTGATACACCACTAAATTGGGGGACAAGTGTGTATTACGATCTAACATCTGTTGCGAGTTTTTACATAACCATGAATATGAAAACTGCTGTTATTTTTTTAAGAATATTTTCCAAATCCACTCATCAAAGGCTATATTTGTTTAATCAAAATAGATATTGACATGAAAAATGAATTATGACGGCCGTGAGAGTATTCCTAATATTATTTAGGATTATTATTAGCCTATTATTATGACAATGACAGGCAAATATTTGTTTAACTAGTTCTCTCAAAAAATTGATTAAGAATCGAGTCTAGAGGGCACGGCTTAGATAATAACCAATAAAAAAAAGGGATATTTTTGACAGTAATTATATTATTTCCTCTGCTCATTGTGGTAAAAACAATAGCTGGGTCTGTTATTTGATTTTACCTTACTACAAACTAATAAATACTACAATATGAATTAAACTAAAATAAATTAAAGAACAATATATTCATTAAATATGCATCGAAAACAATTTCTAAAGCAATTATTCAAGCTAAAATGTTTTATTGTTGACAATTTAATTATATTCTGAAGTTAATTTTTATTTAAATAATCATATTTGATTGGTTATTAGAGATTTGTAATTAAACTAATAAACATTTTTCTATCTGAAATTTGTCTAACTAAGAAAGAGATAAGTGAACAAACTAACTCATATTTTAATTTAAAAAAAGGGAAAATGACATTCCTTACACAAGATGTGAATAATTGTATTGAATTAAAAATTAACTGAATATTGTTTTGATATTACTTTCAAGGGTGATTTAAGGCCTTTCTTTCGGAGCTTCTTATCCCAAACAAAGTAGGTACAACAGATATAAATAAAACTTACGCTTTAATCTCATTTAGAAACTTTAGAAACACACAACTTTCAACAAATATATTCAACAGATTACAAACAATCTCCTTCAATATACCTTAAGCTTTATGACTAAGAGACGTGTTTGCATTGTTTCTAATTTTACACCTTCACTTGATATGCAGAGAGGTGTGCAAACCATTTGATTATATATAACCCTTTGTAACTATTTCCTACACTTGCTTTGAAAATAATTTTTATACGAGTGGGGTTTTAGTAAATTTTCTTTTGTAAAAATGCCATGTCATAATATATACATACACACTTATGAAAACATTAAAATATCACTTGTTTACTACTAAACAAACATACATACAAAATAAAATTCCAAATCTTTGCCTTACCAAGAACAACAAAAACTTTATCCCTTCTTACTTTCTTGGTTTTTTTAACTGGAGCTATTTTATTCAGTGCTATTCTTTTTAATTGGTTTACATTATTTAGTATTTTTTGGGTTCCATAAAAATTCCTATCAGCATCAACAAATAATTAAAACCTTCTACAAAATATTACTGTATTTCTCTATTCTGACTTATTTGAATATTAATCCATTCTACTTTTTACTTTCTCACTATACTGTAGTATAAAGAAAGTATAGTGATCGCAAAAAAAATCGATGTTGAGATTTTTATGGAAATATCCGTTTTGGGACACCCTGAGTCCAAAAAAGTGGGTTTTACAAAATGTCTGTCTGTATGTATGTATGTCTGTATGTATACAAAGCGAAAACTATTCAATCAATTTCAAACAAATTTGCACCAGACATGTCAAGTAAGCCTGCATAGATGCACAAAAAACGGTTTTGAAAAATTTTGGAAAACAACCCCCTTTTTCCAAAAAACCCCAAAAAATCTGCTATTATTTTTTTAATAAAAAAACGGCTCTAACGATTTTGATAAAATTTGGCTTATTTATATCCTTTAATGTACCATACCATATGCAAAAAACCGCATCTTTGTAAAAGTTCTCGTTTAGCCAATAATAATAATAATAAGTAATTTTTGGAGTTTTTTGGCCATAAACGGGGTTGTTTTTCAAAACGTTTTTTCGTGCATCTATACAGGCCTAATTGACGTGTTTGGTGCAAATTTGTTCGAACTCGATCAAATAGTTTTCTCTCTAGCTAATAATAATAGTATTTATTGGTTAATCTCCTACTTTAATAAAAAATCACCTCTCCTATCTCCAAGTCACAGTGAATCTGTTTAATAATTTAAATATGTTTGTGAGAAAGTATGTGCCACTTCCTGGTACCGTTTATTTTTATAGCTTTGGTATCTTAAAAGTAAATATTATTATTGAATTCTGGGTTTAAAAAAATAAAACTCAAAAGTCTTCTATATTTGATTAACAAGTTTAATTTAATATTAAACAGAGTATTTATACTGTACCGTATCAAACAAATTT
Organism: Philaenus spumarius; assembly: GCA_018207615.1. Classification (NCBI taxonomy): domain Eukaryota; kingdom Metazoa; phylum Arthropoda; class Insecta; order Hemiptera; family Aphrophoridae; genus Philaenus; species Philaenus spumarius. The sequence goes on along the minus strand of JAGFPH010000011.1, from coordinate 156,608 downwards.
TATTTAAATATTAGCCTATACTTTATTTTGAATTTCATTGAACTTTTTTTTGAAGACCTCCAATTTATCAGTGCATAACACCTTCGGGCCAAGGGTACGTTTCGTTCAATAAATGTGATTTAGCGTATTCATCCACAAAGAGTTTTGATTGGATAAAGGCCAGTTTATCTTGCGGCTCCGGATATTCAGCTGCCACACCTAAATGGAAAATGTTTTTCAAATCATATTAGTTCTACTCCTTGTGAGACTTATATAACAAAATTAATTGTACAATGTGTTATTTTATTTTTTAAACAAGGTTTTTCCACTATAAGCAGTAGATGCATATTTACAAAGCTGCTTGGAATGTTTATAAATAAAATAACTGATTAAAAATGTAACACTGTAAAATAAAATGTCTTTTTCATATTGTACTTCATGTTTCAGTGAAATATAACCTTTATCAGGTAGAAAGAAAGAAAAATTAAATAACAATCTTATATTTGAATATTAAAACAGCAGTCTTTTTTATATTTACAGTTCATATTGTAGGGAATTTTCATCTTCATAAACTATTTATGTACCCTATTCAAAGTATTATGAAGAGTGTTTTTGGAAGACAAATTTATATTAAATGGGACACATATACATGGTGGTTATAAAGTCACTCCCCCAACTCCCTTTAACTTTTGTGTTTCTTAAAAAAAAACGTTTAAGTCGACTCCTACATCTTAGAAAATTTTGTAAAAAATTTTGAAATTGATTTGGAAGCAGTTTTCTTAGGTCAAGCACTTTGAAATAAACATTTTTTGTCTCTTGAAATGTTTTCTAAAAACTCTTCCTTTTCGAGATATTAGCAACTTTATGTTATTTCAACACGTTTAGGGCCAAAATTTTGCTTTGGGTGGTCCGATTTTTATTTTCTTTGTCATTTTCCTAGTCTTAAATAGACCTTTAAAATGAGGTATCACATGACTATACTTTCTGTTTAAAAATTTTGAGTTGCCCCCAAAATCCCCCATTTTTAGGGGACACTCAAAATTTTCGATTGCTTCAAAAGATACTTTGGGTTAAGTTAGTATCGTTGCCTAAAGGATATTTGTTTGTTTTAACAAACACAAAAGTTAAAGGGGGGGGGGAGTGACTTTATAATCACCTTGTATATGTACTGTTAACAATTTTAATAAGAAATGCTTCTTTTATGTATATTTCTTTTTAAATCCTTTCTTAACTCAGATACTTACTTAAAACTTTATATTCAAACAGGACATGCCTTAATTTTGCACCAAGTAAAAAGATTATGTATTAAAGGTGCCTTTTGAAAATTTGCATAAAAATGTTTGAAGAAAATCATGAAATTGAAAAGGTACGAATTACACAAAGTCTGAATACATAAGTACACCAGTATTTAAAGTTTAATGAAAATTATGAATTAAGTTTTGATTAACAAACACAATATTTTGTGTCAAAAAATAAGGCACAGTTAAATTTCAAATTTATCAATAATATGTTCATGAAACTTTTACAAACCTTTCAATATGCATTATTATCTTCCATGGTACCAATATTGACCATCTTTGTAAATAAATAATTTAAAACTACAAACACAATAGCATGATTTCCTGAAAAACTTGGTTTCAAAATAAAACTATTGTTTAAACTTGTTTTAGGGATCCTAAACTGCTAGGTTAAATAATATATCATTGTACTTTTAAATCATGTTATTAATGCAAGTGATCTAATTTTTACAATGGAAAAATGAATATAATTAACTAAAGTAAAGCTTAACCATCCTTTCCATTTTTGATATACAATTTTATTTGATCTTTTATGCAGTAAAATGTGGTGAAAAAAAATCGTTAAATTTTTTTGTACTCTATAACATTTTATTCCAGTTTCAACAAATCCTTGATGTAAACGTTTGCATCTTTGGTCTAAGAATTTGTAACAAATTCAATGAAAACGTAAAACAAATTAAAAAGGTGTTTAACTGAACTAGTTGTTAATAAATTAAACAGTTGAAAATTTTCTCTTGTTCTAGTGTTTTCCTGCTCAAACTTGAATAAGAATAATAAAAGAGAAGTGGTCTTATATTTATCATTGGTAATAACTGTCAACTACCCCATATTAAAGAAATTTATTCCTAACCTGAAAACACAACCACAGTAAAGTCGTCCAGCCTAATTGTGTTATCTTGTAAATTGAAAATTTTATTTTTAGAAATGAACTAAAATTATTATAATTTATTCATTTTTTTACTGAGAAACTGGCCCAAAAACATCCAATGTTCTAAAGTTTTTCCAATTACTTTTGGACAGTTAGTAGGCCTAATTGGAATTATCGAATAAAATACATTTTCTCCTATTAATAACTTGTAGTAACAACATCTCAACCGCTTTTGATGCCATTTTACTAAAGTCAACTCATAACAATAAACAAATAAGATTGCAGACTTTTCTTGTAAATTGTCAGTAAAAGTTACAACACACCAGCTGTTTTGTGGAACACTATGTTATTCGACCAATTTATTAGTTTAGTATAAATTTTGTTTAATAAAGTGGTGGTATTTTACACACCACTGTCCGTTTTCAATTTTATCCAAATGGCTTTAACATTTGAAAATTTCTCTTGGAAACGACACACATTGTTCATTTGGATGTCTTGAAAATCATAGTTGACAAAAAGTGATTTGTACGACCTTGAGCCAGAATCTTCTATAGCAAAGTTTCCCAAAATGGGGTACGGGAGAGACTAATTGGGGGTAAGTCAAAAATAAACTGTGACGCTCTGATCTATGAAAGTATTTAAAATATGGTTTTTCGCTTACAGGAGATAATAAGGAAAACCCAAATCCACTGTGTGTTGTATGTGGAGAGATATTAAGTAATGGCAGCATGAAACTTTCCTTACTTTTGCGCCATCTAGAAACTAAACACGTTAAGTGCAAGACAAAAGAAATTAGCTATTTTGAAGGACTTTTAAAAAATTACGGAAAAGGTGCAAATGTTCATTTTATTTAGTATCAGCTAACAAAGACAAGGAAAATTCTGTGGAAGCATCTGATAGAATTAGTTACCACATTGCTAAACGGGGCAAAAACCACACTATTTCTGATGATTTGATAGCTCCTCGTATAACAGATGATGTGCAGAGTATATGTGGTCAGTACTATGTTCGCAAAGTTAACACTAGGCCGTTATCAAACAACACAGTTTCACGACGATTCAAGATATATCAGATCACATCGAGGAAAGGGTGGTTCAAAAATTAAAAGATGTAAATTTTTCTCTATTCAAATTGACGACATAACAGAAATTGCTAACCTAGCGATCTTACTTGAAACTGCAAGGTGTGTTAATGTCGATAAGGAGCTCGAAAAGAATTTGTTAATTTGCTATGCATTGACTGAGTGAGCAACAGGGAAAGAAATATTTACTGTGATAAATAACTATTTATGTGAAAAGGAAATCGATTTGACTAATTTTAATGGTGCTCTATTTGTACTGATGTAGGCAAATCCATGTCTGGCTACCATGTTGGCCTTCGTGGAAGACTAAATCAAATAGCGCCCCATGTAGCATGGAGTCATTGCTGCATCCACAGGCAAAGCTTTGCATCGAAAAAATGCTAACCTCTAGCTCTTTGAATGACATTCTGAATAGTAGTAAATTTTGTTAAAGCCAATGCAACAAACTCCAGACTGTTTAAAATACTTTGTGAGGACATGGTTGGTGTGCACTCCACACTGCTTTTGCACACTAAAGTAAGGTGGTTGTCTCGCTGAAAGGTCATCACACGATTATTTGAGCTTAAACATGAACTACAAGTCTTTCATCTGGCTTCATGGTTTCACGACAGTGACTGGCTGCAAAGCCTGCTTACTTGGCAGACATTTTTTTTAGAGATAAATAAACTAAACCTAGGGCTACAGAACAGCTAATTAAGAGTATTTCAAGTATCAAACAAAATTGAGTCCATGTTGGAAAAAATTTACTTTTGGGAAAGCTGCTTTGAAAACAATCAGGGTGAAGTTTTTAAATCACTCCACAGCTTCTTGAATGACAATAACCTGCCCCTATCTGCTGAGGTTAAACATAAACTGTTACACTATATATACATATATTTTTATATACATACATATAGATGTATATGTACACATACAGATACCTTGTATGTACATGATGTCATGAGGGAAAGGGTACAATTTTATTTTAGTTAAACATGTATTAAAGGGTACGGAAGGAAAAAGGTTGGGAACTGCTGTCCTAAATGAATTCTTCATTATAAAAAGGAAAGAGGGGTAAACCCACTGACCCAGTTTGGGTTATTATTTTTAGTTGAATAACATTACTTGGTTTTAACCCTGGAACTGTACACCTCAATTTCTGTTACACTAACCGTACACAGGGGTACTGGGTGCCCCAAAAATAAAATTTGTTTTATTCAAGAAACATTATAAACTTGTTCTTTAGGCCTTAAATTATTGAAAAAAACATACTTTTAATAAGTTTTTTTGAGATTCTAGTAAATATAATAAGAGAATTGCAAAAACCTACATTTTTTAATAAAGTTTTCTAAAATTGCAGATTTTGAGTTTTTTATCTAGTTTTTTTAAACACTTTTTACATGATTTTTGCAAGTGAACTGGTTGCACTCAGCACACAAAATTGAAGAAAAACTTAAAACACACCAAATTGTACACTTGAAGAAAAACTTACACTAACCGTACACCGGGACACTGAGTGCCCCAACAACGTTCCACAAAAGGAATGTGATGTGTCACAGCCGCAGCAAACAAAGCAACTGACAGCTTGTCAAGGTCAAGTAAAAGTCACAGGAGCTGGCTGCGGTCAATGTTGTCAACTCAAATTTACAGCAAAACTAAAATTCCCTGGGGCACTGAGTGCCCTAGTGTACGGTTCCAGGGTTAATTCTGTACAATAATGTCTTTGGCCTAAGCTCATAGTATACAATCGACCATGTTTAAATACTTATCTTATCATAAGGTATAAATTGTATAAGAATCAAAGGTATTACAAGATAATTATGTATTATTGGGTTTTACTCACCATCTTTATAATTGCTGCAGACATACCCTCACAGAAAGCATTTTCTTGTGTAGAACACTTGAAATAGATTTTTAAATCCAGGCTTATTGTATAATTTCATGTAGTTATATACATTGGTAGTAAACATTTAAATTATTTCTATTACAAACTATAATTTGACTTTAAATTATAGAAATATAGTTGTAATAGTTTCAGTTATTGTGCGATTTTTTATCTTAAGCGTTTCGTATCATTTGATTTTCATAATTTATCAATGAAAAATAAACAAATTTTTTCAGTAAAAGAAAAACTAAATTCTTTACAATTAATTGTACGTCACTGGCAAACCTATACAAAAAGTAACAAGTAATGAGATAACATTACCTGAATACTAATTAGTTCAGAGCTAAAATTATGTCCTTACTGTTAATTACTAATTACCTTATCTTCAATAGTTATTGGCCTCCTCCCATTATTTATGTAAACAATTTCAATGAATTAATTAATTGGTAAATGAATCATATTTTTTTTAAATTGTCACTAACTCGTTTAACCCTTAAAGTGCTAAGCTAAAATATGGGCTACTTAGAGTTAAAAAATATATAGGCCTATTTATTTTCTCAATTTTCTTTTAAAATTTTGATTCTTAGGGTTATACACGAAAAATAGGTACTCAACTAATTTTAAAATTGTTTTAAATGTTTTTTTAAAAATTAAAAAAATTAAACTAAACTTAGCAGAATTTACAATTATTCAAAAACTAAAAACATAAAAGCAAAATACTTATTGTTGTCTAAAACATTAAATAATTACGTACCTACTTAACTAAGAAAAACATGAACTTATACAAAACTAAAACTTTGGAATGAATGTCAGTACAAACAAACAAACAAGTAATAGTTGAGTGAAATAGATGCGTCTATAGGCCTAAGCCGCGCTGAGAACACTTGTGATAGTAGAATCATTTGCTCTGGTGACAGAACACAGACCGATAACGCGTAACATACATTGCTTATATTTTTGATTTGTTCTAATCCTACTCAAAGAACATCACCCTGCACTCAATTGGAAGTTTCGTGTACTATGAAATCATCTAAGCATGTGTTTGTGTATTTGTGTTTAAAGGCGCTAGCCGCCCTTTAAGGGTTAAGCTGTTACCTATGACACAAGCATCCAGGGTGAAATCCACTGGTATTAAAATTTTCACAAATCCTATAATAAGTCAGATTTATACAATTTAGAGTTGAATACAACCAGTTGGAAGAGTTTAGTAGCACCAGTGTGAAAGAGTTACTGTAATATATTGCATTGAGCTGCCTCTTTTTTTTTAAATAAATACAATAAACCAGGCATCTGTTTTTAAAAATACGCAAATGGTGATTCTTTCTTTTGAACTATTCATGTTGTTATTTTCATTTAGTGAATCAATAAACAAATTCTGAAATATCTGGTGCACTGAAATTTTAGCGAAAATTACAATACTCATTGACCTTTTTTTTTAATAGAAAAAAAAGTATCTACACAAAACAAAATTTAAAAACAAACAATAGCACTCAATGCAGTAATTCTCCAATTACTTTCTTGTGAGATGTTAAAAACCTCATCATGGTATGAAAATTATGTAAAGTAACTAAGTTATATTAGAATTTAAAGTAATAGAATATTTAAAACTGGGAGTGGTGGGAGGGTATTCAGGTTGCTTGGAACCAGTCGGCTATATTGTTGCCAAGTTGTTCAAACTGCCGCAAGATCTCACACCCTTCACATTAAATTCACTGTGCAGCCCTAACTAACAACATTTGTTGTTTCGTCACTGCTCTAGCTAGCTATCTCATTACCATTGACCCCGTTTTTTATAAGTATCAATCAATTGCTTGCAGTTGTATCTTCAAAATGAACTTGCATCAAAATATTGTGTTGAAAAATACAACAGATCCATGAATTTCCAAAGATATTATGCACCAAAATAGGTCTACTACTTTGCACCTGTCGACTACTAAAATAAAATATTTGTTTATGATCGGAATTTTGCAAACTAAATACTATTTTAAAATTTTTTGGCATTAAAAGAAATATTTTGTACCTTATTTTATGGTGTCAATTCTAAGCCCATATCTATTTAAAAGATTTTTAAATGGGTATGTAACTGATGTTAATAATTACTATTATCTAACCAAAATGAAATTATAACAATTATGTATAAGCTATCATAACTGTTCTGTAGTACTGTATATTAATTTGAGACTTTTCGTATGTATATGAAATAGATTCACTAAAATCTAGATGTTGTTAATATAATATATTATTTTACAAAACTAAAAAACATTAGCATTCCTGAAAATATTGATAGCAAAATTTTAAACTATGAAACAGCATTAAAGATATTTGTCGGAAAATTTATAAGAAACAGGCCTATACAAATTTCATTTCATTTTTAACTTTCATAATCAACAGTTTTAAGAAAATAGAAATGTTATGATGCATTCTAAATTGTAAAAAACAATCATTTAACCTGTTTTCTAAACAGTTCTTTGTTTCAACAAATGGTTCGTTTTCGTTCTGCAAAAAAAACAGAAACACACACTACAATGAGGAAATGGACACAGAGCAAATGCAATCCCTAACAATGAGACTTGGTAACCCGTTCACTCACCGTTGAAAATGAATGTGTCCCGCTCTGGTTGGGCGAGCGTCCCCGAACTACCTTGTCTACCCTCGAAATGTTCCTCTAAATACTATTTTATTTTTAATTCTACTATAATTTAAGTAACTGTTTTAAAATAAATATAAATAGAAACAAAACCAAATCTAAATTATTAATATAAAAAAAATCTTACACCATTCTATATACAGCACTCAAGAAGTACCTACTCAAGTTTTTTATATGTATTCTAAAACTTAAAAGCGCTAACTGACCTTTTCTTAGGGAAAACTGTGATATTTTATGGAAACAAAACAATATGTTTGTCTCAATTATGAAAATGTATTACGGTTTTACATTTCTGTTGAAACAACTTGAAACTAATACTTTGATTTCCTGGTTGTCACACGACTAACTATGAAAATCAACATCTTGCTTTAATAAAAATTGTTATTAATATCTTTGATTAAGAAGGTTGATAGATCTATTAAAATATTTTTAAATAACAATACAATAAATACACAACAACCCGATCTAATGTGGCAGCTGGAGAAGGGATTCACCTGCGTTCATTGAGTTTGACAACCATTTGATTATAATAGCAGTTGTATGTTTTCAACAAAGTAATTGGAGTACAGGATCAACAGAAAAGTGATTGATTTTGAGTTGTCTTTAAGTTTTGTATATTTATGCAAATCGCTGTACTGCTGAAAAAAAGTGTTCTATATCTGATTGAATCAACAATGTAAATTAAACAAAAAAATGTAAATTATTATAATTTTTTATAATGCAATACGTTTTTGTTGAAGTTTGGGTCAGGTATTGGCATATATATTTTCAACATTTTGGCCATTTAAAATATTGAATGTAAAATATTTTGAAAACCACTAAAAAATTCACTCAAATCAAAATGTAGAATTTTTTGTGTTTTGACAAAAAACAATCATTTTTTAATAACTCAAATGTTAACCAAATTATTGACAAAAATCCAGTAACACCAAAAGTCAGAACCGATTTTGATATGGTTGTAAAAAGGCCACATTTGTATTTTTTACATAGGGAAATAATTTGATCACATTTTATAAAAATTATTAAAATTGCAAACAAGTTTTGATTAAACATCTAGGTTAATCTTGATATTGCAGACAATTACCAAAAAATCATGTTTTTAGACAATCGTTTACTGCTTTGAGCTGCAGAAATAAAAAAACGTCTCTACATGTTTTGTAAAATGCAGTAAACAATTTTTGAGTTATTTAACAGTTACCAAGAATAAATGAATAACTCAGAAGAATCAGTTATACCAACAGTATGATTGTTTTTATATGAATACAGATTAGGTTATTTGGGAATGGAAGTGGCTTCATCATCTACTAAGACATCTTAAAATGTAATAAATAATGTAGAAAGCATTAAGGAACTAATAGACAAATCTCCCCACACAGTCACAAAATATTAAAAACTAAATTTTTATTTACAAGTTCAATAAATAATTAACCCTTCTTAAGCAGATATTTTTACATCCAGTAACACTACCGCCTTTCCTATATGCCTTTTAATATTTGTGTAATGTATACATTTTGTTCTTAGGTTATTTAAATTGTTTTCAAGACAGTAAAATAACAGCTGCTGTTTTAGCTCAGCTGATAATTTGTTATAGGTTTGCTTTGCATTGAAATGTGTTCAGCTTTGTAATTGTTTTTATTTGGTCACTTTAAAACCCTTTAAAAAAAACCCACACAATAATTTAGCCTTTAGAATTGATGCTAGCGTCCCAAACTCTCCAGGCAAGACTATAGTTCATTTCACCTCAGCGTGAGGCAAAACCAAATGACCGTAATAAAACCCTTACCCTTAGGTCTATTGTGCGACATCGGGGATGGGCACTTGTCGTCTGCCTTTGTATTAGAGTTATTGCTGTTTGTCCCAGTGTCATTATGTAAACTTTTTTAATTGAAAGAAAAACTTAAAACAAAATATATCACTCACTGTGTTTTGATCGCGTGATTATTTTTATACCAAATATGAAGTAAATCGGTTGATTTTGGGGAAGAAAAAGTAAATAATTAAATCCTATGTGTTTTCAAATATTTTTTATCATCATGAATACGGAAATAAATTTACTTTGAATAATGATGTTGAGTTTTATAAAACCTCTTACTTACTACTGTACACAATAATCATCACCTTATAGTGGCCTGACAGTTTTTTTTGTTAGTTAAATGCAGTATTAAAATATAGACATAAAGTAATACTATTAAATAACTGTACTACTAATAATTAATGTACTATTAAATAGTGATGTACTTGTTTTGCCTGCCCTAAATAGCCTATTAAAATTTTGTTTAGTGTGCAAGTAGCTAGAAGGAATACCCTATGTTTAATTTTTATCCGTGCTATGTACGGCAATAAGATGTGTAATTTTATATTTTCGTGTAGCCCAAGCTCTGTTTGTCTATAATATTAAGATGCATTTAATTTTAATTGTATTTTATGTTCGATGTATATAGAACAGTTTTTAAATAGTTTTACTTTATGTCTATATTTTAATACTGCATTTATTTAACAAAAATACTGTCAGGCCACTATAATGTGATGATTATTGTGTACAGTAGTAAGTAAGAGGTTTTTATAAAACTCAACATCATTATTCAATGTAAATTTATTTCCGTATTCATGATGATAAAAAATATTTGAAAACACATAGGATTTAACTATTTACTTTGCCTTCCCCAAAATCAACAGATTTCCTTCATATTTGGTATAAAAATAATCACGCGATCAAAACACAGCGAGTGATATATTTTGTTTTAAGTTATTCTTTCAATTAAAAAAGTTTGCATAATGACACTGGGACAAACAGCAATAACTCTAATACAAAGGCAGACGACAAGTGCCCATCCCCGATGTCGCACAATAGGCCTAAGGGTAAGGGTTTTATTACGGTCATTTGGTTTTGCCTCACGCTGAGGTGAAATGAACTATAGCAGCACTAGACCAAATCGGAGCATTGTTATTGTGCTTCTTTGGTAAACGTGTAACAAAAAATCTTTTGTCATAGAATTTATTTGAAAGTGTTTTTCTTAATCTGTCCGAGTCCACAGTAAGAATGCCCAAACACTTTTATCTTTATATCAATTTATTTTTTAATTTTGTTTGTCTTTGTCATTGGTAAGCAAGTAGAGTTACATTACAAATTTGAAATCTATAAACAAATTTACTTTTTCAAAATTATTAAAAAATCATGAAGCATAAAAATCAGTCAATATTTGGTGCCTATTACTACCATGATCAGTACAAATAGACTATGGTTCGTACGGTCATATAATAATATCATTACAATGTAAATAAACTTATATTTCCTTACAGCTATCGAACGTAACAATACAATATTGTTGTACATAAATTAACATTTTACATCTGACACGTATATTACATCAAGGACATAAGACTTTGACACACACACAAGCCCCAAGCAACATGCTTATAAAGGTTTAGGCCAATTATAAGTTGCGGGAACGGCTGGTCGATACTCGGTTTCATACAGATGCGACTTTATAAACGCAATTTTGTCTTCTGGTTCTGGGTATGTAGAAGCCTCTCCTGCAATCAATTTTACAAGTTAAACATTATGTACAATATTTTAAGCAATCAAAAGCAATCCACTTTGCACATCACAAATAATTCTAAACTTAACTTTAATGTTCATTAAACAAGCTAACCATAGTTGAAACATATTTTTTATCTATACATTAGGCAGATATTTTGAAGCTGATATTCCAATATCTTAACACATAATTTTTAATTATATATTTATCTACAAATAAACATAGTTTGAATTTTATCTTGCTGTATTATTAACAACTACAATGACATGGAAAAACAATTTTGTATAATCTCTATTGCAAAATATTTACAAAACTAATTCCTTTATTTTTTATGTCTATTAGTATACATTTATATACAAATTGGCAAGAGGAAATTTGTTTTATTACACTTATACAAGAGTGCTTAAAAGTTCACGAACTTCCGTTAATCTCCTGCAAATCAATTCAGCTCTTTTCAATGATCCCCGCCAAATCAAATTTTAGGGGTTAATTAATTTAGACAGGAAGTAAACACTGTTTCATGATGATATAGTAACATTTAAAGAGAAATGTAAACTAAAATATACCATGAAGAGAAAATAAAGGAAAAAATTAGATTGATTCCACTAATTTAATTTCAGTTTACTATTTGAGTGTGCCTAGGGAAGGAAGCTCAATGTCCCTGGTTCAAATCCGGGAGAAGACCAAGATGCTTGCCTACTAGGAAAAAGTTAATTTCAGATGATGATATTCTGAAGTATAGAGTCAATTATTTTCTAAATTTTGTATTATTAGTACACACATTTTGTTTATTGGTTTACCAGCTGAAGAATGTTGGATGCAATGTTGTCTGTTACAACGTAATCAATTAGAGACCTATAATATATTGGCATCATTTCTGACGCATCATAACAATTTTGGTGAGAGGGTGAATGTAAAGTATTAAATTTTAATTCCTTTATGACAAACCAACAATCTGTCATTCCATAAATATTGTTTAAAAAACTAAATCAACAAAATAATAATTTTGAAAGCTATAATAATTTTAAAATAATTAGTGTCTTTGAGTGAAAGGAAGGTGACAGAATCCAATTTCCTAAATTTTGTTGTAATTACAATTGTACAAAAATGTCTCTAAGAAGTAGTACTGTTTCTATTCAACATATAACTGTTTTTATACAGCTTACTATTAGGGATATTCTTTGAGGCATTGAACCACAGTTTTGAAACAACAGTAACTCAGAAAATTCTTACTAATCCATACCCAATGTTTTTAGGTCATTCCTAGCTCTCCGATGGAAATTGATATTGTGGAAATGAATAATGTTCAGATCGTTAAGTAAATATAATACATCTTTTCGAGGATGTACAAAATATGCAGACAAGTTCGTTTTCTATTTTATAAACTGCCTACACCACTAGTCGATGAACTACTTGGTACAATATGTCATGCAATCAAAACAGATAAGGTGACGAAGAGAAAAATTGTCTACATCAATAAATTATACTAAGCAAATTAATTCCTAGTATTTAAAAAAGGAACTTAATATGGTTCATATCTCTGAGTTCTTTATTGCAAAATTCAATAAATTTGAGTAGGTATTAAAATGTTGAACCAAGATGCATTAATAAATGCATTGTCCTATTTTTTTGAATCAGCCTGTGATTTATTTATGGTCCTTTTCAAAACTAAATAACAAGTTATTTCAGGCCTAACATGAATGTTACTGATAGAGGTATCATATAATAGTAACTGTTATTAAACTCAGTAATACATAACTCCTAATTAATCATATTCGTGTAAGGCCAAATAATCAATAAAAAATGCAATAATATTTTGAGTGGACATCGTAAGTTGGTGGTTGCCTCTCTAATATTTAAAATAAACTTTTCTAAACAGAACATCTTCTAAAAAATAAAAAATAGACTAGGCTACTCTCAAAACCTCAACCAGGGTTTACCAACACCCGACTAATGCTCACAGCACAGTGTTGAAAACACTTGTATAGATTGAACAATGAAACAGCCTAGTAAATGGGTGTTAGAGATGTCACATTGAAAGCGTTTATATAGAATGGCCCTTGGATAAAATAATCAGTACTAAGTCTAATAACTTTGAAAATAGTAGAATGTAAAGCATTAATGTTTTAAGAAAGAACAGTCTAGAATTATAATATTTGGTCAGCATTGGAATTGCTTCAAATTATAGACAACATACTTAACGTCATTCTGCCATTTTAACTCAAATTGATTTTTCTAATCGAAACTAAGCCTCCAATCATTGTATTCATAATTTACTTGACACAACTAAATCAGTCAATAATTGTTCAGAGAGCAGATCATATAGTCACACTCTTTAATACATTTATCCCCTTTAAAACATTTATCCCTTTAATTAATTGTTTTCCATCTAAATCATCAGCCATGCAAAAAATTCAATCAGCTGAACCGGTGACGTGAATTGAGTACATTTTCAAAATTAAGTTTATATGATTTAAGGTTTCAACCAACTTTTTAGGTAGTTGGTCTACTTAGGAAGACGCTTCTTTGTTCCGCTGTGAGTTTGTACTTAGACCTTCAGCTCTCGGATTATCGACTGCTTCGCTTTGCTTGTTGCAAATAAACTCTTTACGAATTGGATCAAAAGCTGCTTACATGTGCATTTGAACTGGGTACTTTTGGGGTATTTTACATTTTGATTGATTTTGGGGGAACCAGATTAGCTATAAGATTGTGTAAAAAAACAAAATGTGCAGAATAATCTCCATATTTATTTTTTTTAAGATAAAACCCCATAAAAGTTTCATTCTGGTACTAAAAATCTCAAAAAAAAATTATTTCTGGTAAAAAAAAGTGCTTCTGGTTGTTGGACTCTTTTGGCTAATGAACTCGTCCAAGCAACTTAGAAAACAAACGAGTGTACCAAATTAGACATAAAATGCAGCCGTTAGAGTGTAAACACACACACACACACACACACATATATATATATATATATATATATATA
>JAGFPH010000011.1:100299-122569 GCA_018207615.1 Philaenus spumarius | reverse complement strand
GGGGGGGGGGTTACTGGAGATTTTGGGGCCTTTTCGGGGGGTCTGGGATTTTTGATGTTAAAAACATGATTTGAGGCTCAAAAACAGTAATTTTTACGAGTTGTATTTATTAAAATAAACTATATAAATTGGGTAAAGTAAAAGCTTAACTTTAATAAATCATTGCTTTTACGAACCTTTGCTTATGAACTTAGAACCACTTTTCGTATATTGTTAGTTTTATTAATTAGTTGTAATTGTTGTAAATAAATTTTAATGTGTAAAATTTTTAAAATACTACTTTTATAGTGTACATTTAACCAGGAATAGTGGTTTCAAATTAATAGTTAATATTACAATATTTACTTCTGTTTCACTATTAGTGTTTATTTTCAAATTTTCAATCGCATAATAACAATAACAGATACATTTTTACAATTACAACCACCTGTCCTATAAAAACTACAAAACAAAGTCCATTCTATGAGGCTTTAAAGAAAACTCATCCAGTACATCGTTTGTTGTGATAAAATCTCACGATGGACATTGAGCCATCGTACATTGCAAAGCCAGGCCATTTAAAAGCGTCTCATTTGTTGTGTTTCTGAGGTAGGATTTTAGTGTTCTTAACGTCGAAAAAGACCTTTCACTTGTAGCAGTTGTTACTGGCAGCGTGGCCAATATTTTTAGTAATGTGTGAACTGCTGGTAGAGTATTTTCATCACACATACTTAGCGCTTCAACAGCACTCTTTGGGTATTTTTTCTGTTGATTGACGTAGCTATACCATACCGATATCTCACCTAATGCAGCATCCTCACTGAAACCAACATCCGTGGCATACTTGTCAACAAGTTGTTTTACTTCCATCTCATTTTCTTCAGAAATTTTAAATTTTTCCTTTGTTGGCAAGACGCTTTGAAAAGATTTTAAAATGCCTTTGTGGTTAATGAAACGCGATTGAAGTTGTTGTATGAATCCATCCAAGAATGGTATGAATACAGCTATTCTGAAATAATCTTCTGGGTTTCTTGATTCAACATTGCACCTTTGAGTTTGTAGACCTGCTAATCGAGGAATGCGTACTTCAATTTCAAGACTATCAGCCTTTGCTTGTACTTGCTCATATATTTTCTTGAACTCTTCTTCTGCATGTTCCCTCAGTGACAATAGTCTCTCTTCAACTGCAGTAGCGTAGCTCATTGCATTTGCCAAGTCCAAATGTTCTGACTGCAAAAATCGGCTCAAGGGTGCAGTGATGCTAAATATTGTTTTTACAACATGAACTGAGACAATAAACTCTGAACTCTGAATTGAGCATAGCAGTAGGTTAGCATTAGATGCAGCTTCACGATCATCATTGGGAGATTTTAAAAAGACTGTCGTCAATTACTGCATCAAACAACTCCATAAAAACAGAGACGCAGTCATGGCGCTCAACCCATCTTGTAGGACAGAGGTTCTCAAAGTCCAGGCCACCACGGACCCCCCACCTGAAAACTTGCCAACTTTGCGGACCCCCCCCCAATTTATATGATACATTTCAATCTTATTTCCTAATATGTACTTACCAAGAATTCTATATATTTATTCAGTTTTCTATATATATTTTAGAACTACTGTCTATTTCATTACTTAACACTATTATTTTGGGCTGTGTTAGTCAAAATTAATTTAAAAATCAATACCTAGGAATAAATGTTATCAAATTCCAAATGTTCTTATGAATGTTATTAAAGGTTTACTAGTAATAACGAACTTATTGGTGTTTGTGAACAAAACATTGTTAGCCTCGTTTAAGTGCTGATATCATTCTTCATATGAGTTGTACAACAAAGACGTATTAGGATTTTAAATGACAAAACGGAAATGCTCAAACGTGTTTAATTACACAAAAAGTAAGAAAGTAAAACATAGGCTAGTAACTTATGAACATAGTTATCTATAATATTTTTAAATAATATTTATCAAGTCTCCTTTCACAAATCATTGTGTCATCGTCTCTTGAGTTTTCACAGATAAATCAATGGGACGAATGAAGTTGTTTCTTCGATTTGATAATATCCAAGGTGTTGGGGAGAATTGTTGAAATCTTCAACCTCAATGCTGGTTCAATATTCTTAAGTCGATTTCTTTTAACACTTTTTATGTTACAAAGTGTAGAAAATGTTTGCTCACACAAATAAGTTGTACAAAAAGGGACAAGATGTTTGAGTGCTTCGTTAGCTAAATCTTTGAATTCAGACTGGACAAGAAACCAAAAATGACATAAATCATTTTCTTCTTTGTAGATAACTTCCCAAGTCCCACTGCAAGATAACTCTACTAATTCATCTTACCTTCAGAGAGGCTTGAAAGACTAGCAATATCTCTTTTTTAAATGGGTATCTCATCCAGTCATTATTGGTATCTGGTTCAGGGAAGTACTTTCTCAATGCATTTGACAAATCTATCACGTGTTCAACAATTATGTCTTGGACTTCAGAGGGAAGACTTTCTTCAGATGTCGTTAAAAATGTTGTAAAACAGGCAAGGCAGTGTAGGACTTTTTTGCAACTCGACCTGCCCACAGTTTCAGCTTTTCAATCATTGCTTCGATTTTTTCTTCTACAAGGAATTCATTGATATCAGCTCCTTGTAGCTTCAAGTTTAAAGCATTCAAATGGGTAAATATATCAGCCAAATACGCAATTTTGCAGAGCCAAGAGAAGTCATTAAGCTTTTCTCGTAGAGTAAATTTTTCATGTTTTGTTTCCAAGAAAAATAATCTTACTTCATCAGCAAGTTCGAAAAAACGCGTGAGAACGTTTCCTCGAGAAAGCCAGCGCACCTCTGTGTGTAAAAACAGCTGTTCGTGGTCACTTCCCATTTCCTGACAAAGCAAGGTAAAAAGCGCGAGTTCAAGGGTCGTGACTTTATGTAGTTAACAATTTTAATAAGTTCATCACATACAGTTTTCAATTCTAGTGACATTTTTTTTACTGCTAGTGCCTCCCGATGTATTGAGCAGTGAGTCCATTTGACATTTGAAGCAACTCGCATCACTCGAGCCATCAATCCCGTTTTATAACCAGCCATTGCTCCAGCTCCGTCAGTAGCCAATCCGACACACTTATTCCAATCTAGTTCATGTTCCTTAACAAAATAATCAAGGGCTTCGAACACATCATTTGAGTTGTAATGAAGAACCTCTTTACAAAACAACAGGTCTTCAAAGACACGTTTTTCGTATTCGTAACGAACAAAAGCTAACAAGTTAGATTTGTGAGATAACAACATTTTTTTACCTCCAGTAACCGATATTATCGCTTTATTTATTGAGACTTCTTACTCGTTTTTGGGGCCTCTTTTGAAGGCTCGGGGGGGGGGGGGGTTGTACCCCGGAACCCCCCCCCCCCCGTCGCTACGCCACTGGTGCAGTAGGTTCCCCGAATTGATGTTTCTGTAGCATTTTTAATTCGCTACCAAACCGATCTGTCGATTTAACTTGATTATGGTCTCCAAAGCGATGTTTGGTTAAATGGTAAACAAGCGTTGTAATACGATTGTGTTTAGGTTAAACTATAATTTTAAATCTCACCAAAAGCTAGCGTAGTTAGGCGTGCAGTTTTGACGTGTCGACTCGTAGTTAACATGGATAGCTATATCAACCGTTACAATCCGCTTATCTGGTTGTGTTAGCCATTTTGTTGAAATAATTCAATCGCGCTTCCAGAATAACTCCTTAAGGGGGCGCTTCCCTGTCCGCCATATTGAATCTGATTCCCATAAGAGCAATGCTACAGAATAAGTCATTTTTTCTGTTAATTCGTGGAATAAATTTAAAAATTTGGTTTTATTTTGAAGTACTGTCATATGCGGATGTTGATTGCTAAATACATTTTCAAAAACCGTTTTATTGTTTTCATAAACGTATGATATAAATAGTAAAAAATAGTAAACTTTATTAATTTTTTACTCAATTGCAAAAAGAGATATTGCAAAAAAACCATAGCAATCCACACACACAATCTATTTTACTTTAAGAAAAAAATACAGCTTTCGTTTTTTGACAAAAACAACACAAAAATATGCTTAAGAGTGAAGGTATGTTTTGGTTATTTAACATTGAAATTGGTACCCAACTTCGCCGTTTTGAATGTAGAGAGCCGAGCCTTAATTTCCATCTTAAGTTACATGGAGTGAAAAACTCGTTAATGTATTTAGGTAAATTATCACTGTGCATGCCCAACATTCGTGGTCGGAATGGCTTTTAATAGCCTAAATCTAACCCATTCAAAATCATTAACTTTAAAACGAAGTACCAGATTTTATAGAAATAAATAATACAGCACTACCTATTTCATTTTGTTAACCACATACCTACCAAAAATAAAAATGGCATCTAATTACTGACTTGCGTTCATTTCAGTTAGTGTCAATAATATGTATCGATTGATTTGGGTTTGTATATTTTTATTTTATTTGTAAAAAATGTGTAAGGTTTTGTTTATAAATTTTTCACTAAGTGGACTATTATTATTGACTGAGAATTTTGTCTATAAAGTAACACAGTTGAATAATATTTGAATCGCATTTTTAGACAACGCATTTAGCATACTTTGTTCTTTTTTGCAGTAAAAAGCATACTACAGTATTAAGTTTAGCCAAAAACGGCTCAATGGATTTTAATAACTATACTAATTTTATTGTAATAGGTCTAAATAAATTAAAGTATACGATTAATATAACATCATTTAACATGATTTACAATAGTGTCGAACCGATGTAGTAAAGCAAATCAAAATTATTGCTATTCTATGCAAGCTATAACTTATTTTACATGTTCTATAAATATCATAATCTTATACTAGTATTTTAGTAATCTACAGTGAAATATTTAAATCATTGTTTTTAAAATATCCAGGTTTTAAATTACTCACAGTGTGTTGGCCATTTCTGTCTAGTGTAATATGATGTGCTGACCAGTGTTACTAAAGATGTAAAAAGCAATCACAGCTGTAACACGAGATCAGCCTTGACACTGAAAGATAAGCTTTGATTCTCCTAATCTGTGATACAACTGTATTTTTTTAATACGCGTTTCAAGCCTTTATATCTCAGCTTTATCGTTGTTTTAACTATTTTGCCATTTTATGTTTTTTTGCTTTAATTGGCGGATAATATTATAAGGTTTAAAAATAACTGCACGTTAGACAGTAATGTTTGTCCGAATGTAGGTTTAATATTTACGTACGTTTACAATTAGTCATAAGTAAAACGCGTGAAATTAGGTAATTCTTTTATGTACCGTATAGGTCTAGAAAATAGGCTACAAGAATAAAATCTATAAAATTCAAGCGAGGCAAATGCATTAGCGAAGTAAAAAGCGGTAAATTTCGATATACATATTATGGATTATCCTACTCACAAGAGCAAACTTCCACAGCCAACGTTATTTCTTGTATAATCATCACTAAATAGACTATATTTTTTACAAAATATTGTTCGTAGTGTAGAAATATTTCTAACCTATGTTAAGGTCTCAGCATGGTCAGAACACTAGCTGTATCCACTACTGTCTTTGTATACTCGTGCAAAATACCTTAAAGCAAAGCCATCAAAAGTCCTTTTTCATTTTTTACCCCAAATATCCAATCGGAGAAAGAAATGTTAAACATGAAAGTTTTAGAGAATTAAATTTCCAATCGCCAAGGTCGTCTAATATTTTTCCTAAAACCTACCGTTAAAAAACTACAGCTGTTGAAAAGTCGGTAAACAAAAAAGTTTGAGAAAAACGCATACTTTAGTGTTATAATTCCTAAACTATGCAACCTACAGAATTTGCTCAGATAACATTTGAAAGAACTCGGCGAACTGAATTCAATGAATTTCTCAAATTGAATATAGGTTGCTATCAGTCTAAAGTTATAAGCAGAAACCTGTCCAAAAGAGAGCGAAATAGTAGTCTTTGTACGTCACAATCTTTGAAGGAAATTCTCCTAAACCTTCCAGATGAAATGCTGCGTCTAATGGTTCAAATCCCAACTTTAGGACACGGTTTTATTATATGCATAGATTTACTTCAAGAGTGAAGAAAAAAGTTCCTATAAAAATATGAAAAGCTCATATATGTAAAGTTTTTGGAATCTCTTACCAAAAAGCTTCGTTCTCGGGCAATCAGGCCATTTTGTATTTTTTGAAATACAAATAAACTATAACTTTAGAAGTATTATGATATGCATACATTTTGGCATACATTTGTTTAACGTAAAGTTTTAAAGAAAAACTTTATTTCTTATATTTCAAAATGGTGCATATTTAAAATTTGTAACTCAAAACCGTCAACTTTACAGGAAACTAAATACTTTCCTTGTTTAAAGACAAACAAATCAAAAAACAATTTCTGTAGCTCAGACGAAAATTTAATTATTGCCAAACGCCAAATTTTTTGACAGTTAGTTACGTGAAACTAAATTAAAACTAAAACCATTAATTATTTTTTTTTAAATACCTGCAAATGTAAACCTACCATGTTCAATTTTCATAGTTTAGTGTTATTAAGTAGGCCTACTGTTGTGATGTCTACGATTGCAAAAAAAGTGTCATGCAAGGACCAGCTTTGCCAATTTCCAGGGAATTACACATTTTTCGTGCAATTTTTCGGGATTTTATATAATTTTGAAAATTTCCAATTTTACTATTTTTTAAGTATTTTAAGTATATTTTTATAGTTTAGTATTTAATCACAAACAGCTGAAAACAAGGAGAAAAAGATGAAACAACGTACTTTCAATCTCTAGGTACGTGAACAAACTATCTGATCTGCTGAGTACTGAGTAATGAATTGTTTTACCAATGAATTCAGTAATTGGTAAATTGATCGATGAGTTCCAACTTCCAAATGAAATTCATAGAAACACAGTTAAATTCCAGTATACCCACCTGTACTTTATTTTGTTTAAAGTGTTTGTACTTTATTTTGTTTTGTTGGCATTAATGGCCAAGTTTAACACATTTTTTCTAATTAAATTGAATTATTTTGAGATGTCTTTCCAAGTGAATTAAGTAAAAATATTTCTCCTTTTAAATTAAAGTAAATGTCTTTAAATATTAAATAATTTAGTTTTAAAGACAATTGTTCAGTAATTATTTGTCTTATATTCTTTAATTATATTATTTACTTATTTTAAATTACCGGTACGTGTTGTCGAAACTTTTTCAAAACCAATGTCATCGATAGTTTAATGACTATTGATAGACTTTCCAATAGTGACGGCTATCGATACTATCGATGTGCTGTTGAACTATCGCGAACCCTATTTACTAATAGGGACAGCTGCTTAGAAGTTCCGGGGAATTTTTCGAGGAGTTGGTGTTTGTATTCCGGGTAATACCGGGAAATTTCCTTGGGTCTTTTGGAGAAAATTAGCTTTTGACGTTGGCAACGCTGGCAAGAACCCAAGGAGTTCTTCATAAAAAAAAAACACTTTTAAATCAACGTTCTACTTGGGCAGAAGACTTGTAACAAACAAATGTAATTACATTTTATACCAATAGGCCTAGTTGATATTGTTAACCAATTTACAAATTTACAAACATTTTGTTTCGTATTCTTAAGTTGCCTTAATTATTGTTGTCAATCAACGTTCTTAAGTTTCATGTCTGAATTTTGCGGTAACCACTAGTTAGGACTTTATGCCAAAATTGTCACTAAAAAGAGTGATGTGATGAATGAAGCTTAATAAAATTCTTGATAGGATCTTTCATTTGTTTAAAAATCATCACAAAACAATAATTTCTCTAAAAATATTTCTCATAATATAACCTAAAACGTAATTAGTTTAAATGATGTTTTAACACTATGTATCCACGACACATGCTCTAACAGATATAAAATAATGCTTAGGCTTATTAATGACGAAAACATCAAACATTTTAAAATAAAATTAGCCTAATAGTAGTATGAAAAGAACATCTAAAATCACTATCTCTACTAGTTTTTATCTACAACATCTCTGGTAGGAGGGAAAAAAGCAAACTTGTAAACAAACATTTCGTAGTAGCCTAATTGTTAATTTACATAATTACAATTACTATTACCGTACCCATCTTTAGCACTGCTAGCTAACGTTCTGGCAGTAGATAACTGGGCACTAGGCACAGCCTTGGACATAGGACGAACATTGGATTTGGCATGTTGGACTATTTTCGACCACTGCAACTTCATTTTTATATTTCTAGGTTAGGTTCTCTCACTAACGTATCTTAAATAACTCAACACGTATGCATTGCCGAAGAAAAGTCTGAAATCAAAAGTTTTATAACAATACACTGCACTTAGACACACATTATTAATGCAAAAGTGCTTAAGAGTTAATTTGTTCATACTGATTTTAGCACGCAGTGATGAGTGTGGGAATTTAGGTAATTGTGCAGGACAACGTGACCATTTTTTTTATAAAGTGCGATTTTCAACAGTATAATTCAACAGTATAATAATTCAACAGTTGTTTGCGATATCAAACAACTGTATTTCAGGAGTGGCGGCAAGGCACCTCCTCGCGCTCATTTAAAAACGATTTCATAATGATGTGATCATTTTATCACAAATCGGTGAATTGGATAGTTCAGATCAATTAATTCATTGGCTATAACTTTCCCGCTGGAAGTTTGTTTATAACCCAAAAATAAAAAAATTTCCTCGCTTAGTAACTTTTCCATGTCAGTCAGTGATAAGTCTCAAATATTTTCAATTATTAAAATTCGAAATATCTGTTAAAATAAAAGTTTTTATACTGTTAGAATCCGTAGTTTATGTAGATTAAGAATATCTAAGTATTATTTTACTGAAGCCTTTCCGTCGAGTACAACAGCGATTTAACGACTGCGCGCACAATGAGTCCACTGCTCTAGAATTGCAGTTATCAGCACTATGACGTCAGAGTGAAACTGGCGGCACAGTGCCGAGATCAAAGAAACGGTTAGCCCTTGTTATAGAGCCCTGACTCGCAGCTTGTACTCTCCCTGTCTAGACACGCAATCACTGTTTCTCGCCACTCCCCACAGACACAGTGTGTTTTACAGGACCAGTTTCCTCATCAGGGTGTTTGCTTTACTAATGTGAGCTTCCACTAATCTAAGCAGTTTGTTAAATTTTCCAACGCTCATTCTCATGCGCCTTTTGTACTCCCAATGGAACATCCTCTGCAAGCTCTCGAAAAAGTAAATATCCAGTTTTGTTCTGTAAATTCTGTTAAAAAACTCAAGTTCCGTTATTATCAAAATTAATTTATCAATTGTTTTCTATGAAAAATAGGCCTATTGTTCATGACACGTGCCAAAAGTTCTTTTCGTACTACTAATGAAATATGCTAATTTTGTAAACGCCTCAGTCGACTAGAAAGTAGTCAAAACTGTGAAACTTCCTGGACAAGAAATACTAAAGCCTATAAATAACTATATTGACTATTTCTCTAACACAATTACGAGCATTTCGTGTTGCTTCATTGCCTTTTATTACGGTAATCGATGGAAATTTTGATTTCTCAAATGGTAGATTTTAATTAGTTGGTACTTGACATACAAAGATAACTCTAAAAGTGGTGGCTCTACAATCTATTTGTAAAAGAAGTGCCTTTAAGACAGTTTTAATTACTGTACATAATTTTGAAAAAGGATATCGACACATGTAGGTTAATAAGTAGGTTAGGCTACTATAACCTATTTTGAAAAACTTGAAAAACCTAATTTTTTATCTTAAATTTATATTTATCCCGCATGTTCTTACGAAAGCAACAACACAACTTGGTATGGTGCAATAAAATACAAATTATAGGCTACTTACGAAAACGAACTTGATGTAATTTAAATATCAAATTTGATCGGTTTCACTATACTGTATTGTACGAAATGAATTTACCTTGTAAAACCACGTGCCTTAGCTCACAACTAAAGATAGCGAAAACATCGAGTGTAAAAACTGATCATATTTTTCATGACAATACATTTTATCACCGTTGATAAGATAAGTAGGCCTATATTTACCAAATGCACGAAGCCCAGAATGTTACTTTAAGGTTATAATTAATTACTTCATTTTAAATAAATTTGAAATGCTTGGTAAGATAAATTTCAGCGTATCTGTTGCAGGCTAAAAATGTATGCAATTATGTAAGAAATTTCTTCAAATTGGGCAAGAAATAGTTTGTGTTTGATCATATCTTTGACAAAAATTAAAAAAAAACTGCACATTTTTAAAAGTACATGAATATTAATTTTAAATAATTCGACCACGCAGCTGAACCGCTGACGTGAGTTGAGCAAATTTCCAAAATTAAGTTTATAGGCCTATGTTTTAGGGTTTCAACCAACAATTTGAGAAATAGGTCAATTCATGACGGTGCTGAATAGGTGCAAAATGGATCGCACGCCATTCCGAATATTGGGAGTATCTTCAATACATAATGCATTGCGTGCTTCGCACGCCAACCCCACGGTAGAATCCACCACATGGCTTTGAACCGGGTACTTCTATGGTATTTTACTTTTTGATCGATTTTGGGGGACTCAAGCGAGCTATAAGGTCGCGTAAAAAACCAAAATGAGCAGAGTAACATCCTACATTTATATTTGTAGAAAAAACTCAAAAACAAATTCATTTTCTTAGGAAAATTTTAAAAAATAGTTACTTCCGGTCAAAAAACGTGCTTCCGGTTGTTGGATTTTTTTGGCTAACGAACTCGTCCGAGTGACGTAGACAACCGACATGTGTACCAAATTTGAATCAAGTCGGACTTAAAATGCGGCCGCTAGAGTGCGAACACAAACATATAGCCTATATATATGATTTTTAATGACACCCCAGAACGTGTTCTGGGGACCATGATCGGTGCTCATTTGCTACTCCCGACCTTGAGTCTTACCATAAGGGCCACTGCAATAGCTCCTTTTTCCTATGGAAATTTGCTAATAAATTTAGGCCTACAGTACTGTAGTTTTGCCTTGTAAAATACACTATTTTCAAAAATAGTTAAAATAAATTAGTTTTTAGCAAATTTCTTTAGGAAAGATAAGCTATTGCAATAACTCTCATGGTGAGACCTAAGTTCGGGAGTGGTCAATGAGCAATGAGCTCCCCAGAACACGTTTTGGGGTGTCAAAAAATTATACGTATATATAAAATGTAAATAGTAGTATGTTTTCGCACTCTAACGGCCACATTTACGTCCGATTTGGTCCAAATTTTGTACACTCGTTCGTTTTCCAAGTCGCTCGGATGAATTCGTTAGCCAAAAAATTCAACAGCTGGAAGCACGTTTTTTTACATGAACTAACTATTTTCTGAGATTTTTGTACTAGGATGAAACTTTTTTTGAGGTTTTATCTAAAAAAAAAAATATATATACGAGACCATTTTGCACATTTTGTTTTTTACATGACTTTATAGCCCGTCTGGTTATCCCAAAAATCCATCGAAATGTAAAATACCGTAAAAGAACTCGGTTCAAATTTAGCGAAGCTAGTTTGACCGCTGCGAGCGAAGCGGAGGCTGCAAGGTCGAGGTCCAATTTCCCAAATAGTTGGTTAAAACCCTAAACATCAAATTAACTTAATTTTGGAAATTCTATCAACTCACGTCAGCGGTTCTGCTGCGTAATCGAATTAGCCTATTTTGTATTTTAATGTTTTTTATATTAAGCAAAGTAATCTACTGCTTCTATTACAAGTTTTACGTTGGGACTTCGTGCATCCACTCATCTATCCAGATCATCTATTTATAACAATCACTGGTATATTTACTAACTGAGGCTGTACAAAAAAAGCAGAGAATTTTATATTTTCATAACAAAACATCATTCACTTATCCATCTTTCACAGTATATTGGGTTAACAATTAGCTAGTGTTGGTTTTTAAACAATATGTTGGTTATGCATAAAACTAACGTTTAGTTTTGTTTAATCCTTTTGCATGAAAAGCCCTAAAACAAATAACTATTTAGATAAGTGCATTTTCAAGTCAAGAACGAGAAATTTTTAATAGAAATGTTTGAGTCCGAGAGAAAATAGATTCCAATTTTAGGAAATAGAGAACAAATTTCACCCATTATGTCGAGGTTGGCATCATTTATTTCAAAATTGAATTAAACTTGACATTTAAACTTTCAGCCGTGAGATATGGAACCTCAAAACTTGTTCACAAATGTATCTCTTATCCCCTGATAACTTTCTGTCTGTATCAGAGTCGGATCTAAAAATTCGTATGGACAGGCCTTTAGCAGTATTACTACTGTAATTCTTGTATTGTAGCCTATACAAAACAATATATAAATATAACTATAGTAGGCCTATGTTTTTATTACTTAAATTATAATACAAATTTGTGTAACTTTTTAAGAAATTATCGTAAGTTATACAAGAATTATTTTGGAATTAGTTATGATCATATCTTTGACCAAAATTTAAATAAGCTACACATTTAAAAACATTTTCATGGCCGCACGCTGCACGTGTTGCCTGGCCTAAATTGTAATGTTTATTTTGCCACATATGATGGAATTCAGCTGTTTCGCTACGCCAACGCATCCTGCCAAGCACGTCTAGAATTAACTTGTACAAGAGTTTCACAGTACAGAACATTATATTTTGATTTAAGCGTGTTGGTCGCTAATGAACTACAAAATATACCGATGCCATACTCTAACCACTAGGGTAACTCTATAGAATTTTAATCTTTATCTTTAATAATGTAATTCTAAACGTTCATTGCATTGATTGTTTTCAGTTGAATAGACAGAATATTTTCTATAAGCTAGCTATATATATTATATATTAAACATAGGTAGACTAGTTGAAAAAAGAAAGCAATTATTATTGAAATCATGTAGGCCTATGCATTATATATTTCAAATTATGTTATTCCTAATTGTACGTATGGTGGCCTGCCACTAACTTAATAATTTGATTGTTGAAGTATTTTATAAATGTATTATTAATTATTGCAAATCAAAAGAATTTGTTCGTCTTATTTTTATAAAACATTCCACAGAATCAGTAAAATTAAAAACCTAATAACAGTGATATCTGAAAATGTGAAAATAGGTTACTTTCTAAATTAGTACACAATTTTCATATGAATATTTATTCTGGTTTTTAATTAGAATAAGTTATGTTAGTAAAATTGTTAACAAACGGATGTTTTTACCATGTAATTAAATTGTTTTTATTTCAGGAGAGTTGTTATTTAATTTCAATGTTTAAAAGTTCTGGGTCCTAAATTACATCGTTGAATTGGTCTTTTTATTGTTTTTTTACGTGGACACCATTGCCACCAATAAACATCTAAATAAATACTAGTTTTAGAATGTTAAAATTTAGTCCTAATTAAAGTTGTGTTATTTTCCGATTTTGTATGTTTGCTGTTCAGATACTAATCGTTGTACCGTCATGATAAATGATACATGGAAAATGAGTAGACCATAAAGTTTAGGAAATAGTTTTCAATATCAAAACATAAGACTTCTTCATAACTTAGGTCTATTAGAAGCCAATATTGTATTATAAAATATTAATAAATTATAAGTACACTGTTATCTAATTCAATGATAATAGTTAGACTAAATATTTAGCAACAATCTTTGAATGGCTACTTGAGCCACGGTGGCCGTGGTTGTTAAAGCATCATTGCTTTATCAATCGTCATGGCAACCATCAATGGAAAGGTTCCGGGTTCAATTCCCATTGACCCCGAATAATTTTCTAAATGGTTTCTTAACAGACATCGTTGGCTGTGGTTCGGATTCCACGTAAAACTGTAGGTCCCGTCTTCATTAGCCTTACGTGCAAAACAGTAGGACGTTAAACACCAAAAAAAAAAAAAAAAAAAAAAAAAAATAATATATGAATGGCTACTTACATCTTCCCCAATTTATTATAAACTACTTTTCATAAAAACAATATCATAAAATAATATAATTTAGTTCCAGTCTTTTATCAATTAATTACCACATGCAATTACCTTATAAGTTCTGCATGCATTGATCCTTCTCTACACATGATACTTCCATATGTAAGCCTATATCAAATAATGTTTTAAATAAAGGAGTAGAAATAAGCATAACCGCAAAGATAAGATAATAAAATAATTCGACCACGCAGCTGGACCGCTGACGTGAGTTGAGCAAATTTCCAAAATCAAGTTTATAGGCCTATGTTTTAGGGTTTCAACAAAAAATTTGGGAAATAGGTCTACTCAAGAAGGCGTCGAACAGCTGTCTGTGTGTATGCAATATATTAGTAGAATTTGTTTGCGCCTAGTGGCCTCGCGAGTTTGCACTCTTGGCTTCGAACCGGGTACTTTTATGGTATTTTACGTTTTGATCGATTTTGGGGGAACCAAGCGAGCTATAAGGTCGCGTAAAAAAACAAAATGTGCAGAATAACAATCTACAATTATATTTTTAGAAAAAACTCTAACAAAATTTAATTCTCGTAGCAAAAATCCAAAACAATAGTTACTTCCGGTCAAAAAACGTACTTCCGGTTGTTGGATTTTTTTGGCTAACGAACTCGTCCGAGCCACATAGACAACCAACATGTGTACCAAATTTGAACCAAATCAGACTTAAAATACGGCCGCTAGAGTGCGAACACATATATATATATATATGATTTTTTTTGAACCCCCAAAACGTGTTCTGGGGACCATGATCGGTGCTCAATTGCTACTCCCGACCTTGAGTCTCACCATAAGGGCCACTGCAATAGCTCATTTTTCCTATGGAAATTCGCTAATAATATTAATCAAGGTTAAAAATAACCAGCATTACTTTGGCCTATCCTAAACAAAACCCTAACGTACAAATTAATACTATCAATTTTAATTATTGTTCTATCAAAGTATGAAATCAGCTGTTTAGAAGTTTAGAGGATTCGAGTAAACAGCTGATTATTGTGCAGACATTGATCGTTTTCAAACAGCTGAGCTATTCGTGCTAAATAATGCTGTAGGGTCATGTGGATAAATATCTATATAATTAAAAATGAATTGCTGTTCCTTTGTAAGCGCATCACTTAACAACGGCTTGACCAATTTGGCTATTTTTGTTTTAAAATGTTCGTAATTGTCCGAACTAGGTTTTTATATAAAGAAATTTTTTTAAAGTTTCCCGAAAAAGTTTCAAATTTGGAAAATACTAAACAGCCTCTTTTATATGGACTCAAGATCATAGCGTACGAAAACAGCTGTTCTAATAAAATGCTTAGTAACACATGTTTGTTTACATGCATTACCATAGCAACTTTACTTAGCATTTAATCAGTTTATCATTGTTCAAAACCAACAGGTTTTTTAGGTTAAATTGATCAACTTAAAGCAAACAAAAACAAAAATCAAATAAAAATGCTTACTATATTTTAATTCAATTCAGACATTGGTTGTTACATATTATATATAAAACAACTGATTTGGATCAAAAACTAAACATAGCCTAATTTTAGGTTAGGCCTACAATGAACCAAAACACGTTTATTTGCAACCAATTGGGCTAATTTAGAATCAGGTTTTTTACAATTCTTCACAACTATAAGTTTTTTTAGATTAGGTTAAAGCAAACAAAAGGTTTACTGTATTATCTATGTTTACAAACTATAAATCTAAATTTATGTAGTCCTATATTCTTAAGTGGCATATAACCATTTTGCAATTCGATTACTTAAGTCAATTTAATGAAATGGAATAACTACCCTTTAAATTAAATCAAGCAATAGCGAAGCATTGCTGGGTCCACTAGTTGTAAATGAATAAGTAGCATTGTTTAATTAGTTATAGTCCTAAACTTTCTTTTAAATTATTTGTATTTAAAATTATTATATTGCTGTAGGCCTATAATACAATTAGTAGTGCACAGTTTTTACTTACCAAGTCAAATTATATAGGCCTAGATTTAACAATGGCCTTGATCTTATGTTAGGAATTGTATGAGAGAGTTTCTGTTTCTACTTTGAGAAAATTTCCTGTGTTTTGTTGGCCAGCGATTAAAATTATAGTAAACATTGCCAATAGTATCAGAGAATCAGAGATATGGTTATTTATTAAATCCGTACAAAATATTGGATTTCAGTAGTCCTAAATTAATAATTTTTTTTTAAATTCACAAATACTTACAGACCTGTAATTTCCAACACAGCCTATATACCTAGATTTTTAAACTGTAGGCTACTGTATAACTTTGTAGGCAACAGGTCACTTTCAGGTCGTCCTGAGGGATAAAAAATGTGTTCTGTCAACTAACTGCCAAAGAAAAGTTACAATCGATGGAAGAGGCTCCAGAATAGCCACGGACTATCTGGTTGGTTGCTTTTATTAGAATCAATTATCAACAATTCCCCTCCTACAAACGCCCCCGTACATCACAGGCTCTACATGGATCTTTAGTAGCTGTTATTACAGTACATACGGTCTACACTGTTATTTTGAAAATAAGGAAATACTTTAATATTAACTCTTGTATTTAAAGGTTTCAAGTGATCAATTATCTAAATTATCTAAAATAGTTTTGCGTTCTTTGTATTCGAGTAAAAACAATCTGTCTTTTATGTCTCTTGGTTCAAACTAGTCGTTCGCATAGCTTCGAACCAACAAGTGAAAGCACATTGTTGCTGTTGAAATGAAACTGATATACTGAACTTCAAAGGCATATTCAACGTAATGAAAAAAGTACAATTTTGCACCATTGTTTATTTTGGCAACCGTAAACTTAATACATTTGCATTAACTTAAAATAATTCTGTTAACTCGGTATAGAATTCTAGAAAACGTTTTTTACTTTCTCACTATACTATAGTATAGAGAAAGTATAGTGATCGCAAAAAAAATCGATGTTGAGATTTTTGTGGAAATATCCGTTTTGGGACCCCTGAGTCCAAAAAAGTGTTTTTTACAAAATGTCTGTCTGTATGTCTGTATGTATGTCTGTATGTATGTCTGTATGTCTGTATGTATGTCTGCATGTATACAAAGCTAGAGAGAAAACTATTCGATCGATTTCAACCAAATTTGCACCAGACATGTCCAATACGCCTGTATAGATGCTCGAAAAAGGGTTTTGAACAATTTTGAAAAACAACCCCCTTTTTGGCCAAAAAACCCCCAAAAAATCAGTTATTTTTTTTTATAAAAAAAACGGCTCTAACGATTTTGATAAAATTTGGCTTATTTGTAGCTTTTAATGTGCCCTACCATATACAAAAACCCGCATCTTTCTAAAAATTCTCGTTTAGCTAATAATAATAATAATAACTGATTTTTGGGGGTTTTTTGGCCATAAAGGGGGTTGTTTTTCAAAAGTTTTCAAAACCTTTTTACGTGCATCTATAAAGACCTAATTGACGTGTTTGGTGCAAATTTGTTCGAAATCGATCGAATAGTTTTCTCTCTAGCTAATAATAATAATATTTATTAGTTAATCGCCTACTTTAATAAAAGTATACAAAGCTAGAGACAAAACTATTCGATCGATTTCAACCAAATTTGCACCAGACATGTCCAGTAGGCCTGTATAGATGCACGAAAAAAGGTTTTGAACATTTTTGAAAAACATCCCCTTTTTTGGCCAAAAAACCCCCCAAAAATCAGTTATTATTTTTTTATAAAAAAACGGCTCTAACGATTTTGATAAAATTTGGCTTATTTGTAGCCTTTAATGTGCCCTACCATATAAAAAAACCCGCATCTTTCTAAAAATTCTCGTTTAGCTAATAATAATAATAATAACTGATTTTTTGGGGTTTTTTGGCCATAAAGCGGGTTGTTTAAAAAAAAAAATTTAAAACCTTTTTACGTGCATCTATAAAGACCTAATTGACGTGTTTGGTGCAAATTTTTTCGAAATCGATCTAATAGTTTTCTCTCTAGATAATAATAATAATAATAATATTTATTAGTTAATCTCCAACTTTAATAAAAAAACTCTCCTACCCCACCCTACAAGTCACAGTGAATCTGTTTAGTAATCTAAATGTATTTGTGAGAAAGTATGTGCCAGTTCCTGGTACCGTTTATTTTATGTCACATTTGAATTTTTGAAATCAGAATTGAAAACTAAAGAAATACATAGAAATAAATAGATTATTGTTTTTGTCGATTACGCAGTTATAATTTGAGCTACAGAAAAATCTATGTTTCACAATTTTTTGTGTTGGCATTTGTCATTATCTCTACTATTATACAAAAATCTAATGGTTTCTGTCTGTATGTGTGTTACTCAATCACATAAAAACTACTGGATGGATTTGAATGAAATTTGGCACACACATATAGATCATGACCTGGAATGAGATGTGGGCTATAAATCATTTTGATTTAAGGGTTGAAACAACCCCTAAAACAATAAATGTTTATTATTATACTTCCATTAAGACTTAGGCTAGTCCGTAGGGGTGATTTTAGACCAAAAGTTCCAGTCATTTACAATATGGCTGATTTTTTTTATAAGTACATTAAAGTATGTAGATTAACATAAAAAAGGTTTACCAGTCCATCGATTTCCCAAAGTCAAAAAAAATCGAAAACATTTTTTCGATTATCCTTAATATTTCGAGCTGGGATGAAGATAAATAAAAATAAAAATACCATCGTGTAGGGGAAGTATTTTTCAATAAAATAGCTCATGTGTATTTCTTTCCTCCGAGCAATGGTTTGTCTGGAAAAAATTCGATAATGCAGGTATGTATTTTGCAGCAGGGGAAATCACTAAAAGTTGAAATCTCATTCATATACTAAAATTACTGTTAGTTGTAACCTACACCGACTGGGCTAACTAAGAAGTTGGAAATTTGTACATTTATTTCTTACAAGATATGTATAAAAAGTAAACCATATTTGTATTTTTTTAGTGTACTGCTAACGGGTGAAAATGTAACAATTCCTAAAACAATACAAATTAATTATTCTACTTCCCATTAAGCTAGAGAGCTGAAAATTGGTGCATTTGTTTCTTACAATACATACATACTATGTAAATCATATTTTCATTTTATGGCGTACTTAAGGGGTGAAAATGTAATAACAACCCCTAAAACAATGAACATTTATTACTATACTTCCCTTAATGCGGCGGATCTTTGGACCGTGTGCGAAACCACGGGTACCTGCTAGTTTGTGTATAAAAATAATACACGACATTTAGATGAACTCCAGTTATCATTTGAAAGTTGAAACCTAAAGCTTAAGGCTCGGCTCTCCACATTCAAAACTGCGATATTGGGTACCAATTTCAATGTTAAATAACCAAAACATACCTTCACTATTAAGCATATTTTTGTGCTGTTTTTGTTAAAAAACGAAAGCTGTTTTTTTTTCTTAAATTAAAATAGACTGTGGGTGTTGATTGCTAAGGATTTTTGCAATATCTCTTTTTGCAACTGAGTAAAAAATTTGTAAAGTTTACTACTTTTTACTATTTATATCATACGTTTATGAAAACAATAAAACGATTTCTGAAAATGTATTCGGCAATCAACATCCGCATATGACAATACTTCAAAATGAAACCAAATTTTTAAATTTATTCCACGAATTAACGAAAAAAAATGACTTATTCTGTAGCATTGCTCTTATGGGAATAAGATTCAATGGGCGGGCAGGGAAGCGCCCCCTTAAGGAGTTATTCTGGAAGCGAGATTGAATTATTTTCTAAAACTAAAGAGAGAATACACCTAGACCATTAAGCCTACGTTTACTACTCGTCCTAAATATAAACAAAAACTCAGAATACCGTACTAGATGTTAGAGATATAAACAAAAACTGAATAACTAAATACTAACCGAAACAAGAGAAAACTCGTCTTACCAAGAACAAACACACAGAATGACAAACAATCCACCGTTGATAACACTTTAATACAGAATCTCATGATTAGGCCCTTATAACATTTACTTACTCCTACACAAACGTATTTCAACAACAATGTCACTGAATTAGTGACGCACGAGATACAATAATCTTACTATTCAATTCAGAGCCTATGTAGTTTTAGTATTGATTTTCAGAAAAATAATAAAAGGACATCATACTCGATATAGGTAAAAAAACTGAACCGCTGACGTGAGTTGGGCGAATTTCCAAAATTAAGTTTAATTGTTTTAGGGTTCTTATTAAACTAACTGTTTGGAAAATTGACCTACTCACGAAGGCGCTGAATATATTAGTTGATTTTTTTTGCGGCCTCGGGTTATGGACTACTTTGCTTCGCTCGCAGTCGGACTCGGATCAGAAGAAAACCCCTCGGTAAAATCCCTCACGGGTATAATTTGATTCGGTTACTTTTATAGTATTTGACGTTTTGATTGCTTCTGGGGAACTAAGCGAGCTATAAGGACGTGTAAAAACAAAATGTGCAGAATAATATCATATATTTATTTTTTTAAAGCGAATATAAAAAATAGGTAGGCCTATACAATTTACCTTTTTACGTTTATTCAATCCTTGTTATTGTAGCTGTAACGACAGCGGTTTCGGGTTACCTCATCTTCCGGTCAACAAATTACGCATTAATTATTTAAATAAATAAAACCATTTCTCTCACTAGTGAGATCGCCGTAAATGCACTCAACACACACGAGTAACACAACACATAACACATAAAACGTACAAGTAAGGTTCATTTTTGTCCACATGTTGGCCGAGCGAGGGTTAACTGCTGAACATAAGTTAGTTATGCTGGCCGTGGTAAGGGACCGAACTAGATAAGTTATATTTATTTACATTGAAGCTCCTTATTAAATATTTACTTAAAGTATTTGCTGTGCAAGATGATAGGCTACCTCTAAAATACTACCCAAACAAATTGCCAAAGCTGACTTATCCTAGTATAGATAGGATAGCAAATTTCAAATGGCTATAGTGTAAAGTTAAGAATTTAGTATAGACAGTCACAAGCCACAGCGTTGGGAAGTTTATTGTATAGGGCTGTTATTCTTATACCAGCTTGACGTCATGAGCGCCCATACCTACGGGCAGAGGGGACCACGGCCCCCCCTAGCTCCCAGGGAAAGGAAAATATGTAGACTATATTATTAATTATAGTCAGGTATTTTTCTTTAAAAGATGAGCTCTAAAATATGTTTTAAATGTTATGTGCCGTTTGATTTTATATATTATACTTATTTTATTTTTTACAAGATTCAAGCATGAGCTGCTGGGTCAGTAACTTGGTGCGGTCTCTAGGAGTGTTATAGATCTTTGTGTATTCACTGAAGGTGTAATGGACCCGATGCTGTGTGGGTTAATATTTCACCTAAACAGCCAAATTGGCTTCCCGAATTTCAAAAGTTTTCTTGGGAAAGTCAAAAATATCCCTCGACTCCTTTTGCCGAAGGAGGGGAGGGTACTCCTTAACACGTTCACTGCTACGCAAATTTTGTATTTGCTATGCTAGGAGCTGACCTTTTATTTTTTATATTTAGGCCTATAGTCTAAATGAGTAGAAATTACTTTATTTTTATTTTTGGAACCTTTCTACGTAATAATCACTAACATTTTAAAGCATATAGGCTTAAAATTGGAGTGAGTATTGAAAATACTCCCAATATGGGGGTTGGCGTGCGAACCACGCAATGCATTGTGTATAGAAAATACTTCCAATAAGGAGGTTGGCGTGCGAAGCACGCAATTCATTTTGTATGGAAAATACTCCCAATACCGGGGTTGGCGTGTAATGCACTGTGCGTCGGCCGCTTCTCATAGTGTTCAGTGTCAAGCTCTCATGTGCGTCCTTAGCAGTGAAAGTGTAAGCCCCATACCCCGGCCTAGCCTCCACCCCCCTAGAAAATATCATATGGGCGCCCATGATTGACGTACTAGCATCCTATATTTGCCCGGTCTGTGTAGAACTCGCAGCAAATATTTATGAATCGGGTAACATTATTAAGAATGGCAAGAGATTTGAATTTTTAATATGCAAAAAGAAAACATGCATAAAAGTGACAATATACCCAACTCCCGAAATGCATTTTTCGCTATATTCCGAGTTATTTATTCCAGCAAATAGGCCTACGCCAGTAGTTAATCAGGATTACAATCTATGGAACACTGTTTGTTGTGTAACTACAACAGACCAGGAAAATGAGACCAAATTCCACCGGAATAACTGAATCTTGAGACACAGCTCGGAAGTTGTTTTCTCAACTTTTAAATTCTGGCTCCTGGGCCCTTTGGGGACATCTGGGGGTTTTGATGTCAGATTCGGAACCAGCGACTTCAAAAACCTCCGGGAAACGATTTCCAAGTTGTTTTCTCAACTTTTAAATTCT
>JAGFPH010000011.1:76835-100289 GCA_018207615.1 Philaenus spumarius | reverse complement strand
GATTCGGAACCAGCGACTTCAAAAACCTCCGGGAAACGATTTCCAAGCAGTTTTCTCAACTTTTAAATTTTGGCCGCCCGGGTCAGTGGCGATATTTTTCGATGTCCGAATCGGAAGCAGTTATCTCAAAACCCTAAGAAGTAATTGTCACTATTTTTTATTAGTTTTTAGATATTTAAAAAAAATTATTCACTTTTGGATGAATTTTATACAGCGTCGATGCAATTCTGCCTTGCCGTTAATCATCACATTATGTAGACTCTTTTCCATATCCATTTCTGTATACAATTCAGAAATCCCGAGCTGTATCTCAAAATTCAGTTATTTTTTCTAACTTCCCTGATCTACAAGCCCAGGTACAAATTATATTCCAGACGTTTACCTAACAAGGTATAAATAAGTGTTTAGAGGTTACGGTGAGCTTAGGCTGATTTGTTTACTGTGAGCTTTTCATGTATTTGTCTTGGGAAATTGCCATTGAAAGTTTAAAAAAGTTAACCTTAGACTTGTAAGATAAAATGGGACGAGATGATTGTTTAAGAGGTCTTCTTATACCCTTCTCTAAATGTAATAAACTAGCTCACGTACCAGACTTCGACCGTATCCAAAATAAGGAACCCTTTTTAAGTTTGTTTAATTAAATATATTTCTTTAAATGCGAAAATGCTGAGCTGCCATCTCACATGGAATACACGAGCATTTATTTAATGCTCATAACCTAAACAATAATTGGTACACACATAAAATACATGAAAACAACGGAATGACTTTTGATAATTACTAACTATACATTGGAGTGTTCTAACAAAATTAACTGTTATATCGATAGGGTAAACATCCAAAATAGTACCGCCATTAGTCAAAATGTAAGTGTTATAGGCTAAGGTTTCATTTACTATGACGTCAACTAGTAAGTGCGCGTATATACAGTATCCTCAATGTAGGAATGTGTCCCGAGAGGAGAGGAAAAGAGGGGCCCCAGCGGTTTGGCTTCAGCGGTGCCATTCTTTATAAGGCCGTGTTTAAAAACAAAATGTGCAGAATAATCTCATATACGTATTTTAGATAAAACCCAAAAAAGTTTCATTCTAGTACGAAAAATCTCAAAACATTGTTACTTCCGGTAAAAACGTGCTTCCGGTTGTTGGATTTGTTGGTTAACAAACTCGTCCGAGCGACTTAGAAAGCCAACGAGTGTGCCAAATTGGACGTAAAATACGGCCGTTAGAGGTAATATATATATCGTTTTTAATTACATCCAAAAAAAGTGTTCTAGGTTTTTTTATGTCTCACCGTTGCTATGGAAATTAGCTACTAAGTGAGATGCAGTTCGTTACGGAGGTGTAACTTTCTGAGTTAAATTTGTGAAACTCCCTACTTCGTGGAATTAGTTGTAACGCAAAGTCATGCTTGAGGAGAAAATAGAAAGGAGAACGTACCTCTTAAACTAGACACATTTCTAGTATATGAAGAAATTTCAAGTACTTGAAACTTGAAGCTAGTGACTATATGAGGCTACTAAGTACTTAAAACTTGAAGCTAGTGACTATCTTGTTGCGTAACAAAATAGTCGCCAGTTCATGGTTATACAGTATCCTTAAACAAACTTCTTGCTTATAGTAACAATTAGAAAACAAATGATTTTTCATAAATCCTCCTCCCCCCATTCCAACATATAGTAATTTTACCATTGAACAAAAGGTAACTTGGAATTCTGGTACATATTTTAGCTAAATAAACGAAGATTAATATTTTATTTCAGCTCAAATATAAATGACACAAAACCACATTTACAATATTGTTCTCCTTTGCTTATTACGATCTCTAAAAAAAATAAGTTAGACAGACCTGGAAGAGCGGGCCCTTTGCACAGCAACCACAGCAGTGTTTCCCATCTTGAGGCACTGCCATCTCGCCACTGAACATACAACAAACAAAACCATGAAACACACTTGGTTGACTACAGTAACACTTCCTTAATTAATAACTGTGCACTGATTGTGAGTCACACTTTGATGCTTGGCTTAATTGTATATTTTAATGGTCTGCATTTGAAATTTCGTTAATTAAACTTTAAATTATTTTTTTTCTCTTGAGTTCTTACAGTATATATATGTCTTAACTGCCTACATTGGTACAGTATATTTTAACCATCTCACCTATGCCCAAACTATCAGACAAATGTCGTCATGTCTAAAATCGAATTATCGTATATTGGATCGAAAACTATCGTACTTTGTACAAAATTATCGTACAAAATACAGTACATATATTGAAATTTTACCTTTTTTGTTAGTACAAAACAAAATTAGTAGCTAATTTTGATTATTTATGGTATTTTGTAGAGTAAACATTATTCAGTTATTAAAGTTAGACGCAAATTAATATTGGTGAGGCGGTGAAATAGTAAGTGGGTAAATTGAAAACAGTTAGTATGTAAAAGCATAGAAACATAAAGAAGTCTGAAAATTAGGTAAATAATTACGAATTTACTGCACAATTATAAAATAAGAACATATTATACATTTAGAACATAAGCATAGAAAAGTAAAATAATACAGACACTTAGATTATACAGACCAACGAAAACTACGGCCTTCATGAGTTGAAATCTAAAATAAACGTACTTATTTGTTTTATTTACCAGCCTACATAGATTTTTCGTGAAAATAAATTTGTACTAAGCTATATACAAATTAACCATACATTAATAATTTAGCATCTTAAATTAACCTGCCTACTAAAAACAAAATTTAATTTTGTAGTACACAACACAGAATCCTTAATTTTATAATTACGTAAGAGCAGCAATATTTCCGTTAATTAGGAGGAAGTAGCCTATCTAGTACAGGACGTTTAATATTGTATATAATGGTCTTATCGTTAAGACGCATAGTTTTTTTTTTTTTAGATATAAGTGAAAACCCGAAAAAAGGGACCTTCTACGTGCTCCCCTGGACCCCGATCACCTGCTATGAGTGGGGACTTTTAGTATGTTTACCTCCTAACTAGTCCAAACAATGTATTACAGACAAAAATTGTGTTCCTTCCATTTCCCTCTACACCCCCCTTTTGAGCATTAATTGGCTGGACTAACAACATTATCTGCGCCTACCTGTAGTAAGCCTAATGTATTTATTTTGAGCAACAATTTTTTATTTATTTGAAACGGTTGGCAAATGAAGTAATTACAATTACTTAGAGTTTTACTTTCGTTATTAATCATCATTAATAATCGCTTTATTTTGTAAAAAAAAATTATGTACAATTTTTTATCACAGTTATAACATTTTATAGTTTTTTTATGAAACTAAATCTTTACTTATTTATATTTTCCATAGTTATATTATATCTAAAAGGTGAAATACTTTTTTATATAAATACTAGGGCATACCAATGCGTGCTCCGCACGCCAATCCCGTTGGACACTTCTATACACATATGTTATGTTTTCTTTACAGTAAAGGTTAGGATTAATAATAACCTCAAAGCTAAGATGGCAAATAATGTTAAATGTCTCAATAAAATTATTTCGAATATTTTATATCATCACTTAAACAAAACTCTACCTAAAAGTTAGAAATAGAAATAACTGTTTCAAATTTTGAAATCAGCTGTAAATGTAAATATTTGAGCAAACAGCCGATATGTACCAACACTAAACATATTTAATAATAATTTATTATGGCGCTCCCTTTTCTATACAATATTTAGTACGTTGTTTTCACGTCCAACAGATGGCGCTCTTTACAAAAAGCTAGAAATACAAATAATTGTTTCAAAGTTTGAAATCAGGTGTTAATGGAAATATTGTAGCAAACAGATGATTACTGTTATTACTTTAGTCAATAAACATAACAACACATAGTTAATGGTGCTCAAATTTTTGTTAAATATTTACTATACTTTTTGTTGTCTTTATGTTCAATAGATGCTGCTGTTTTTAAAATAAAGAATATAAAAACCTGCTTGTATTCAAACGTAATGTTGTATAACAATTTCAAAGTAATCTGGAAGAACTGTCGGAGATTTTGAACAAACGAACATTTACATTTTTATTTATGTAGAGTGTATGAAAGTAGGTAAACTATAAGAGAGTGAGACGCAGTCCATTACGAGTTGTAACCTTCTCAGTAAATGTAATTTGTGAACCTAGTTTTTTGTGGAATTGCTTGTACCGCCAAGACAGGTTGGAGGAGAAGTAGAAGGGATTTCACGCCCGCACTCCTAGTCTGCGCCCACTGTAGCCTACTCAGCTGGCTTACTGAATCAGCTGACTTTCTGAGCAAGCAGTGAATGACTACAATAGTCACTTTACGTTCGTAACGCATGCATTAAATACATCAGTTTATAACGTAGTATGATAAAAAACAATTTTTTGTTAATCTTGTGCGTTTCTTTCCAATTCCTTTGTCATCACTGTTATTTCTATAACGTTGCAAAAACTGTAGTGGGCTATATAATAAAAATCCAATAAAATAACTACAAGTATTATATAATAAAAATAATTAATTAGCCTAGGCATAAAAATTAAGGTCAATAGCTGCTTAAGTAATTAATCTTATCCTAATTATTTACAATGTATAATAAAGATAAAATAAATTATTAATGATTACATGTGAACGGTTCTCGGACTCTAACCTTCTTGTTACCTTCAAGATAATAATATGTATTTATTTTACAAACAATGTTTGCTAAGCCTCCAGAATAATTTAATCGTTTCGTTTCTAAAAATTTCAGCAGATAAAGTTAGTTTTTGGAGTTTTGTGCCAAAAGCCAAAACTCTGTTCATGAAACTTCACTGTCCGTCACTATAATTGTGACTATATTTATAGCCTATTACAAAATATACAAAATACAAACATCTAGAATATAATTGTTCTATTTTTTGCTGTTAACTTAAGTAATATAATGGAGCAAATCTTCAAAATTAAGCACTGGTAGATCAAGGTATACAGTAGCTTTTCGAAAAGGTGATACGGTAATTTTGAATCATACATCTATTATTACTGTCAACACCTAAAGTTTAAACACATTTATAGATATATGAACTTTGAGATTTTTAGATCTCGTGATCCTAAAAAGTTCTTTCTACCATGCCTATGTCTATGCCAACTGTCAACAAATTATGAATGAATCAGTTAACACTGCCATAGCAGATGTTATAAATTCTTCTTTTTTTTTGTGCTAATGATGGCGGATTAATCCAAAATGCACCATCTGGAGCAGTAATAATAGTTAAATAATATAACGCATAATAGGCCTATTGTTTATTTATTAAAATATGGTTTAAGATCAAGTTAATGAAATGTGTGTTGTAGATCGAATAAATCCGCTTTAGGCTTACATTAATGAAAACACAAATCTTTTTAATCGATTAAGATTACGTGCTATAACGTATAATATGAAGAGTAACATGTACGTACATGAGTAACTTTATTATTATAACAGCTGATTTCACCTACCATCTGTAATACTTAAACAAATACCCGATTTCTTGTGAAGTTGATTTTTTAAATATGAGCTACATAACTAATGTATGCTATAATACGAATGTATGATAAACTGAATATAAAAACAACCTTTTATCACCAATATATTCGTTTATACAAATTTAATGATCAAATAGGCCCTACCTATTTTTTTAACTTTGGAAATATTTATACATCTTCGTAAAACATAAAAACATATTAAATTATTCACTATAATATTAATAACTTCTAAGTTATTTGTTATTTAACCTATCAATATGAAATAAAAAAAAAAACAATTAAAAGATACAATTGTTAGACTATCTTTCTTTAGATATATAATACTGTATATAAATACAAAATTTTAACTCATAGGCCTGCAATTTATAAACCTTTTAATTGCACACATTTACTGAGTTACAAATTCCCGTCAGCATAGTTAAATAGGCATAGATAAAGTCAGTTGTTTTTAAAATAGGTTAGTATTGTTTTAAAAGATATATTTCGGATGTGTATCTAATTTTATTTATTTGTCTGGGATTTTTCACAGGGGCTTACTAGTACTAACAATATTATCATGTTCAGTACGATTAGGTACCAGAGATTTGAAAACAATTAAATGGTGAATCGATAAATATAAGATCAAGTAAGCATTGTGTTTAGGTTAATACATTATTGTTTTTTTTTCGTGAAAACGTTTAACTATTCGATGATTGATACATTAGATTGAGAAAACATAGAAGCGTAGGTATAGTTATTTTATTTCCAAAATTAATACACTGTGAACGTCTGAGCAGACGAGAGGGCCCGTAATACACCGTCGCGTCGACTGGACGATGACCTTGGATGAACCACTCCCACTTGCACTTTAATTAAGAAACACCTGGCCAATATTGGCGCGCAAGATGCAAGCACAGATTTCGGGGTCTTCTATACCTTACGAAAAACAGCAAAAATAAATATGCACTTCGTACTAACGTGTTTCGGACGCCGTTTTGCAACCTAAAAAGTTGTGTAGCATCTTAAATTGTTCTTAAAGGCTTTGTGCCTTTGTCTTATATCTCATAATTGAAAGAAATCGACGTCAACTTGTTTTAATCAACAGTTAACTGAGTAAAAATCGATTATTTTTAACACATTTTTTGGGAGTTTTAAGCAATAATTTCCATATTTTAAGCTAACACGTAAAAATATAAAGCGTTCTTTATAACTTAAAGTACTTTCCCAGATTAATAATTTATAAATAGAATCTGAAACACGTTATTACGAATGCATGTTTCAAAGATTTTGCGGCTTCAGTCAGACCTTTTGCATTAAAATCATACTGTACACTCGGGAGTTTTCTTCAAGGTAAAGAAGAGCCTTAAAGAAAGACTTTAACGTGTTACCTTTGGCGGTATATATATATTTTTAGGAAACAGCCTGTTTATTTATAGTTTTATTACGGTTAACCTACCCTCATAAAACTGTTGCAATGTTACTGTACAATAACTAATAAATAAATAAAATAATATTATGAAACTAACACAAGCATATTTACATATCCATCCTATGTTAAGAATTCCTCTTAAGTGTCTTCTCAAATTTCCAACGTAGGCTACACATTTCCTAAAATTTCTTCTGTTGCGTCTTTGGTCTGTATTTAAATTTTCCAATTTCTAAATAGGACAGGCCTATTGTTTTTGTCATTTTTGTTTACTA
This sequence comes from Philaenus spumarius, assembly GCA_018207615.1. NCBI lineage: Eukaryota > Metazoa > Arthropoda > Insecta > Hemiptera > Aphrophoridae > Philaenus > Philaenus spumarius. The sequence goes on along the minus strand of JAGFPH010000011.1, from coordinate 93,117 downwards.
CCCGTCTTGTTTGGAAATTTATTTAGCTTCATTTTAAATTAAATTCCGTATTGGCATAGTAAGTTACATTTTTATAAAAATAGTTTTTTGGCTTAACATTGGATGGCGGAGTAAATATACTTATGATAATTTCACTCTTAGTACGTTTCTTGTTACATTGACTCTGATTTTTAACTTCCCGCTACCAATAAAGGGAAGTTATTGATTTCGGTCCGATTTTCGAAAGTCGAGTTTTCATTAAATCTCCACGTTTTGAGGTCCCAGGAAGCCATTCTGACTATTCCCGCCGAGGTGTCCGACCGTGTGTGTGTGTGTGTGTGTGTGTGTGTGTGTGTGTGTGTGGATGTATGTGTGTAAATAAATTTTTGTCGTACAGTTTCTCAAAAACGAATCAACCGATTGAATTCTACGACATGTCATTCGAAAGGGTGTATCAAAACTTAGATCTGATTAGATTTGAGAGTTAATCCATCGAGCCAATCCGAAGAAATTTAAAAAAATAACCTAAATTTTTTTTGGAATTTTTATGTTTTTTAAAAATAACTTTAAAGCGTGCGAAAAAATCATAATAAAACCATGTATACATTTTTTGTGCTTAAAAAACTGCGTCGACTGCTTTTTTGAAAATGAAAATCGGACGACGCATTCAAAAGTTATCGTTGTTTAAAAATTCACAAATTTTCGTTTTTTGGTATTTTTTGGTATTTTTTTAACATAACTTCCAGATTTCTCAACCAATCAATATAAACCTGTACATTTTCTTTTTGTGCTTTAAAGACTGCGTATAATGCTTTTTTAAAAATGAAAATCGAACGACGCATTCAAAAGTTATCGTTGTTTAAAAATTCACAAATATTCGTTTTTTGGTATTTTTTGGTATTTTTTTAACATATCTTCCAGATTTCTCAACCAATCAATATAAACCTGTACATTTTCTTTTTGTGCTTTAAAAACTGCGTAGAATGCTTTTTTTAAAATGAAAATCGAACGACGCATTCAAAAGTTATCGTTGTTTAAAAATTCACAAATTTTCGTTTTTTGGTATTTTAACAAAAAAACTCATTTTAAGCGTTTAAAATTCAAACTAAGCGGGAAGTTCTAGGGTTGGCCTGCACGGTCAACCAATTTCCCGATTTTTTTTTTGGCATACATTGGAATTTTAAGAAGATACAGTACTTTTAAGAAGCCTCCTCTCCTTTACTTTTGATATTGCTGTATAATTATGCTTATGTTAGTATTATGTTTTATAATATTATTTTATTAGTTATTAAGAAATCAAATTTATGATTTTTTAACCTACTGACCGTAAAACCGCTTAAAGTTGTCAAAATTGTACCATGTTTGGACTCATGTTGCGAGGAATAATATTTAGATTTCAGTAATTAGAGTAAAAATTAAGTAAAGTTAACAGTTAGAAAAGTGATTTTGTAGCACAAGGGCTAGTTGGTGATTCATAGGTGAACCATTAAGCAGGTAGGCCATGTGAGTGTGTCTGCGCGTGTGGGAGCGAGGATTGATTTTATGGTCTAGAGTCTAGAGCGCTTGGCTGTTTGGACAGACTATAGGAAGCAGGAGAATTTTCCCATAAAAACTTCTGATTACTTGCTGTATTGACAACAGAAAGTGTGTCGCAGTACCAGAAAGCCAAAAATTCCACGCTAAATTTCGTTTAACACAACACACTTCTTTAATAAATAATTGAAAATGTTTATTGGCACCTGTGCTATTATTAAAGAAAGTTGTGTTAAAGCTAAATTCTTATCAATATATTACTTATAAAACCGACATAAAAAACTAACTTTAATTTGAATAAGATTGTTAGGAAAATCAACAGTTTCTTAAGTAGGTTGCGTGGTAAAGATTATAGTGGTAATCACAAAATAAAACAAAAGGTAATACTTTTGGTATAAAATGCAAAACAATTAAAATAAAATCCGATTGGTTCAGCCTATATTTTCGATTATTATACTGGAAGGCCCTGCAGATGCTAGTTTGTTCAAATGGTTTTTTGATCGAAAGTAGAATTTGTGTTGTTGTAAAGTGCCATCACCCGTAGAACTTTAATGTTTTTGTGATAATTCAAAAAGTAATTGATAATGCCATACTCATAAGCGTGACCAAGGATGCTTTTAGGGGTTAGAAAGAAACATTCATCTATCACATATATTATTTCTCAAGGCCATTTTTTTGTCGGTACGCCATAACTTCCTTAATACATCATCAAATTACATAAATGAGGCATCATTTTAAAGCTTTCCTTAACCGCTACACCGGAAAAATACACAAAATACAATTATACGAAAAAAAAATAAAAAGAACCCGAAAGTAACAGAGATGTAAGATAGTAAGTTGTAGGGATATTTTCCTGACGTTGGCAACACTGATGATAACAATACCCAGCTGGAGAGCTGCCGTTACGCCACTACATTGCTGGTAATTAATATAAACACTATACGATACTAAATACACGGTGTGTACTTTAATTAAGTGGGATTTATGTAAGTTAGAATGCGAATGCTTCGCTCGGGTCAGCTAGTACTAATAATATTATAAAGAGGTAAAATTTGTTTGTTTGTTTGTTTGTAGGGTGTAATCTATGGAACTACTGAAGCGATTGAAAAAATAGTTTTACTAATAAAACTATCCCTGAGTAACATAGGCTGTAATTCATTTTGATAAAAAACATTTTTTATTTCAATATTTGTAAATTTATTCGGAAAAAATCTTAGGTTAGGGCCTAGACTAATGAACCCACACATATAATACATTTATTACACATTTATGTTACATTTATTACCGTAGCAATAAATTGAATACGATAACTGATAAAACAGCTCTAATATTTCCATTAACACCTGATTTCAAACTTTGAAGCAATTATTTGTGTTTTTAACATTTAGGTTAGGTTCTTATTAAAGTGTTGATCTGAGCCTTGCTGGTTCTTTTAACCTTTATTATAACTGCTGTTATAAAATATACGAAATAATTTGATTTGAACATTTAACATTATTTACTATGTTAGCTTTGAGGTTATTATTAATATTACACATTTATTATAAAGAAAACATAACATGATTATGTGTGTAGAAGGTATTAAAGGGGTTGGCGTACGGAGCCCGCAGGGGTTTCCCATAGTAATATATAAAATCATAGCATAATAGTTTCATGGATCTCGTAACATAACTTTTTCCTCCAGTTCCTTAACTTACCATAGTTAGAAAGTAGTTACGTTGGTTTAGGGCAATAGTGTGTAAAAATGAATGTTAATATCTCCATAAATATGTATATGGATTTAAAAAACATTATTATATTAAATATTATTTAATCTCATTTTCTAAAGGAGTTCTAAGATAACGATAGGCCTAACACGATTCAGTAATGCTTATTTAATTACGTTACAGACGTTTAGTCTTGACATTCTTATCGGAAACTGTAGGGTACTTGAATAATAGGCTACCAGAAACATGTACCAAAATGCTGGCCGGATGTGAAGCAATTACTCATCAACTCATATAGGTTTTTGCTTCCTAATTAAAAGATTTGGCCGTAACACATTTTGTACTTTAGTAGACTCTCTGGGTGGCATTATTTCTGTACTTTAATCCACATCGGTACAATGAATACAGAACTTATAGGAAGAACAAAGCTTATGGAGAACAGTCAGCCCGGTTGGTTGCCGCCAAATCTAGCTTAGCGCGGCTGCCGTTAAGCAGCGCTGGCTAAAAATCTCTGAGACTCATCAATCTCCGCGCTAGGTGTGAATGAGACAGAGAATGGCTGGCCCATTCTCTGTCTCACTCAAACTTGCCGTACCTACGACAGTGGCGCTCTCGCTATCTAGCGGCTGCCACGCTAAACTTGCCAGAATTAAATAAAACTAGGCTGCATCTTTAGCATGGGCGTTGCGATTCTTATAAGTTCTATATCTGTATTCGTTGGTTGGTATGAGAGAAACCATTTTTCTCCAACTCTGCCTCCTTCCAGACTGTCCTCATTCGCTGATGACCCAGTATTCTCAAATCGACTAACCCTAAATACTGGCTCACTGTTTCAAAGAATAAATAAACAAACGTTCTTTTCATTCTTTCTCCGATCGAATTGCAATGATATAGTCAATTTGTAACTGAACAGCCGAAGTTTATCATAATCTGTAAGAGTACCTACTTGAAATTAGTGAACGTTTCATAGATTCGTGCAACAAGATATTGTTCTACGCTGTTCCAAGTAATTTGTGTCCCTGTACAATTTTTGGGGAGAGGAAAGCCAAACGGTTTGCTACAAAATGCGATTTTAAACAACTTGTGAACATATTTTAGGGTCTTTCTAGAATGCAAGAACTTATTTTGGGTTGGATCAAACCATTTTCCCATTTTAAAATGGATTTTTAAACACATCTAAAAAACCGATTAGTGTTACCCTAGTAAATCAATTTAAGGTATCATTATCTCATAGCAGATGTTTTTACCATCGTACTATTTGTTGTAGAGGACCCCCTTCCCCGAATGTGCAACGCTATACCAAGACACATATTAGTTTATAGTCTGTCCAAACAGCCGTCCAAACAAACCATTAAATCGACCCACACTCTCACACGCGCAGACACACTCAACAATCAAATAAAATGTCAATAACCATTTTTAAGTAGTCAAATTTATGATTTTTTAACCTACTGACCATAAACCGCTTAGAGTTGTCACCATTGTGCCATGTTTAGACTCATTTTGCGAGGAATAATAATTATTTAGATTTCAGTAATTAGAGTAAAAATTAAGTAAAGTTAACGGTTAGAAAAATGTGATTTTGTAGCACAAGGGAATGTGAGCAAACAGGATTTATAGGAGAAACAGTAAGCAGGTACAGGTAGCTCCAATCAGGATGGAGCGCGAAGAGGGGGTGTGCAAGTCTCCTACGACGGCTCCCACCACATTTCCCCTCTCACGGCGGAGTACAATCAGAGCCGTCTGCCCTAACTAATTCATGTCTGCTATGTAGTCGTGTTGATTATATATCAACACTTTTTGGTGGTGACTGTACTGAAGACTCAAAGTTGAGTAGGAGAGGGTAAGACGTTACAGCGCATGCTCAAGTGACGCTTCACGCTACTTGGCACTATCTGTAGGCCGTGGTAATGTGTCTGCGCGTGTGGGAGCGAGGTTTTTTTTTATAATGAAGTTTGAAGTCAATGTTATATTTGAGGGTTTGGATTACAATAACTGTGCATGATAGGTCTAAACATTTTTGGGTGAAATATTGTTTTGGACAAATATGACATAAAATATTTCGTTTGTTTTAGCGTGCCCGAATCTTAGAGTCTTAGCATATTGTTATTATGGCGTATGGCCACTGTTATTTAATCGTTATTGAGTTAAACCGTGGAGAGTTTTCTATTTTATTGTTCATGTGTTTGTACAAAATTGCCTTGTCAGTTTCATTTGCTGTTCATCCAAAAAGATTTGTAAAATATTTCTTTGATTGTTTATTGTAATCGCCAATTTTGGTATAGTAAAATCATGATCTATTTCTTGGAAGGTAGCTTTACGAGTCAACATGGACGTTCTCTGATATATCTACATTACAGGTCCCCCTGTATTACAATGGATTTATCATTATTTTCTATCATTTTATTAATAATGATGTTAAATATTAAATTGCAACAATCTTCATATATAATTGTATTACGTATGTATAGGAAAGCGGCTTGCGATCTGTGCATATAACATGTACGGTTTACATTTTTGATTGATTGCAGTGCTTTATAAAATATGCATGTCATATATTTCAATACTATAGTTTGATGTTACGCGATTTAGTTTCCAGCCCATGGCCCCATGGGTTGTACTTTTTTGGTTTTCGTTGACGGAATATATAAGGTTGCACCAAATTCTGAGGGGTTTTTTGACTTTCAAACCATCTGGGAATATTTAAAAATTCAAAATTACTTTTATAGGTATGTTCATGACTTTTAGGAAAGTCTGTCTGATCATGTTAATGTTTTCGTTTTTCAGTAGATCTTGTCAGGTCTACAGATGGGTTGCAAATTAGGCGCAACTGCTTTAGCTTATAGAGGGGTTTTGAACAAGACTATTGATTTTGATTTTATTGGTTAACATTCATTTGGAATAAGTTCAAATATTCCACACATTTTTTAAGAGCATTTATAAATATGGAAAATTTTTCTTCTCCCATTATTTGTGATTTGTTAACATACTAAGTTATATTATTTTTTGGTGACTCGCTCAGGATGGTTTTGGTCAGTTGCTCCTTTGTACGTTAATTTGTCAGTCAGTTCAAATCTTCTATATTTTAATGGAATCAGTGTTGCTTCTAGCTGTAGGGCTTTTACTGGGGTTGTTTTGAAAGCTCCTGGTGCAATTCTTAGCTTGATTTTGAAATGTATAAAGTTGGTTTAGTTTAGTGTTGAGCTGCAATAATCCATTTTGGCTAAGGATTTTGAAATATTTACGACTTTCTAGCATTTTAGAATTACATTATATGTTTTTAGCTTTATTCTATTTGTACGGTAGGAAAAGCGTGTTACAATGACACTTTGTTTGTATTTGAATTTTCCTGGCTACATCGTTTATTTAATATTAACGCCATTTTCAATTTTCTGTGATATAAAGTCAGTAAGCAAAGGAAATAACGTTGTTAATATTTGACATAAAACCTGCTAAAAATTAGAACTGTGATGTAAATTTGCAAAGGTGCTAATTGAGCCAGTATACAATGGCTACCGTACAGTCAGTAAACGGTGCAATAAAGGCCTCTACATGCACACTTCGCTATGACACCCAGTGGAGTACCAAGGTCTTGTGGCACCCGGGGCGGGATATTATTTTGTCACCCCCTCAGAATTGAATTTTGAGTATATTTTCCAGTAAAAATATAGTCCAAATTTATTTCCGCGAAATAAAATGAAAATGAAGAACTTGTCACTGTTAAGACACGGTGTTAAGGTGTTATAATTAATTCATAAATATATTGTCTATTTCAGTTGATTGATTTTAATTTTTTAATAAACTAAAAATTAACTGGCTATACAGTTCTTGTGCACTGCTGATGTTTGAACAAGATAAGTGAATAAAAAAAAAGGATCATTATTTGTATATACAGGTTTAATATACTGCAAACAAATTAATTTGCGTGTAAATATTTTGATTAAATTTTTAATAGTGCAGTAAACATAACTTAATTCTGAAAAGTAAATTGCCAAGATGCCAAGCCCTCTTGAAGGAAAGTCTTAATTTTGTTTATCTAAAACCATCAAATCAAACTCTGTTGACTAACATAGTACAATCAACAATATTAACATTTTTTAAGTTAACAATTTTATCACATACAATTTGTATTTTTATTACATTTTTTACAAACACTATTAGACTAATCCTATAAAGAAAAGAACAAAGACTTAAAAAAAAAAAAAAAATACACAGCCTTTTAAGGTAGGGACTTTGGTAAAATCACAACTCGTTCTCTAGTTTCAAAGCAGGCGGGTGGGTTGGGGGCGAGGCGAGGGTACATTTCTAAAAACATCCGCCGCGCCGGAGTGCGACCAAATTTTGTAATGTTTTTACTGTACCAGGTTTTTCGTTAAAAAAATTGTAAATAGGAGTACCATATATAACATTAATACGTTTTTAAAATACTTACTATTTGGCTGCAAACTAAACAAGCTGCCAGAAAATCATCATACATCCTTTATGCAAGTGCAATTCACTTATGTTACATCGCAGTTTTATTACAAGTCAGGCATACAAATCAAGATATTAAGTATTATATGGTCAAAATTATTAATACAAGCTAAGTACGGTATGATATTTTTGCTAAATACATGTGAAAAAATACATTGACAATGTCCGTGACCGTGTAGCCCAACAAACGCAGTTAGGCAGTTTCACGCAATATTTTGACTTGTATTCAAACCACGATTGTGACTGTTAAAGTGCTCCTACAAAAAAAAAAGTTGTTTAAATCAAATTTTAGTTCATTGTATAATCTAAAACTTTGTCACTGGTGAAATTTTCCTGACCAAGAAACAGAAAGCTTCCCCACAGGTAAAATGTTTCATGTCATATTCGGAAGATTAAAATTTACTTTGACATTATTTTTGTATTACAAATTAAATACTTGCTATAGCACATTAATATGTTTATACCATATTCACTGTTAAGGTCTACTTAAACGAAATACAAAAATTCAGATTTTTCTACAAACACTAAGTCAGTGTAATCGTGGTGTAAATAAAGTCGTTGAACGCGATGAAGGTTGTTTGACTCGATTAGTAGGGTTGGTGGGTAAGTCATCTTTTATGACATTAACCAAAAGGAAAAATTGGTCTTTCGACACACGAAAGTAGCGCTTAAATTTCGTTTCATTGTCTACCAAATGTTTACGTATGTTGTAAGCTGTCCCGATTCCTATAAATATCACTATGAGTTGGCACTAATAAAAGCAAAAAATCGACAACATCATCATCATCAATATCATCATAAAGCATCAAAGCCAAGAGGGCTTTCCTCTTGATATCCATACTCGTCACTAGTTTGGACACAAATGAATTTCTGCAACGTTATTTACGCAGTCAGAGGAACCACCTTTCCAGATTTTATGCGGCGGAATCTCGGCAACGGAAAATTTCGCACCGCACGCCGTAAATTCCGGAGCCTGTGGGACCATAGCTTTAACTGTCGGAGCTACTAGCAGATCCAGGATCTGGATATGCTTCCTCTGAATTCATGACCTCAATTTCCTCAAATTTTCCGTCATTTTCGTCACTATCGCTATCAGAATCATCTTTGTCAATATCTCGACGTTCATTTTCAAGATCTTCATAACCATCACTTTCACATTCTTTATCCTGTATCTTTCCTAAATTCGTGCAATTTGTGGATTCACAGGAACCGCAAACGGATGAGCACTTCAGCCCAGATTTTTTACAAGTACAAGACGATCTATTACACCCAGTTGTACAGTTGCAGAATAACATTTGTAAAATTTCTTTAGGCGCAAGTGCTTTTAACATTTTGACTGGGGCCTCAATCTTCCAGCCTCAATTATCTGCCGGCAGATAATTAGACATCCATATCTGAACTTGAAGGTAAACTCAATAAAAATGCTGGGCAGCTGCATCATCAGTTGGCGGGAGATTTTCCAATTTAACGGAATTTAAACCTTTTCTTTTATTACTTACTGCTTGCTTGAATTTAATAAATCTCAATTTATTCAAACATGTTATATGTTTAGGAGAATTACACAAATTCAACAAGAAAATTCTCCCACTTGTCTCGATAGCCTCGTGCGTTTGATTTGGTAAATGGAACGTTTCCATGGCTTTTGTCAATTCAACATTTTTCTTGCGTTTTTCAATATTTCGGAATAGTATGTTTTCCCCTTCCCAAAAAAGCACTTTGTTGTATCACAACCACTTACAGCGTGTAAAAATATTATACATTTTTTACAATATTCATAACTATCGAAACTATGATTAGAGTAAAATTTCTGTTCTGAGTTTCCTTTGGATGGCTTTAATAAAAAGATTTTTTCAGTACCAGGAGTCAAAGCTGTCAATAAAACTAAAATATCGGTATTCTCAGAAACAATCACTGCCGTTAAATTTCTGATAGAAAGAGCAGTTCTAACTATTAATAAATCTGCCTCATTTTCTGCCTGTTTCACATCAAAATTCTTATTGATAAAATATTTTTTCAGAAATTCTATCGTGATAATATCAAGTATTAATTTTGTTAATCAAGAAATACGATAGTATGTTGTGATATACTTAAAATATTGGATTTTCAAATGCATCGGACAGAATATATTATCTGAGCAATGTGTCTCAAAATGAAAATAAAAACGTGTACTTATTAGTAGCTGAGGTGTTAACGAAGAGATTCATATATATATATATATATATATATATATATTGATGGTTTATTCTCTGGGGAGCTCTCGAATATGTGACATGAAAGGGTGCGTGCGCTTTGTACGCTTCGAAATTCGGTGCCGCGGCGGTCGCGGAGACATGCAAACTTCGCGAATTTTTTTCGAGCATAAGGAAGCATTTTTATTTAAAAACCATAATAACGTTTTCTATTGAAAATTTTCTCAACTTTCCTGTACAAGTTTTTGTTTTTTCATATAATGAAAAATAAAAATAATATTGACCAAAAACAGATTTTCAAAAAAAATTTCAAAACATTTTTGACTTTTTTTACCCCTTCAGATGTAAAGTTTTTTTTTACTGTTGCCTTAAATATTAAAAATCCACAGTCTTTGCTCAGGCCCGATTTTTTTCTCGGGTCAAGGTCTTTTAATGACTGGGCTAAAGATCATTTCTACTGTCCTTTAAATAGATCTTTAGACTTCTAATCTTCACTCGCGACGCGGGTACGCTGGATTGCTGGATACCGTGTGACTACACACGGCAACTCACAGCGATCACCCCTCTACACCGCACCCTCACCATACCCCACTCCACTCCGCCATTCCCACATGTCAGGCATACCAATGAATACAGAAACTATAAGAAGCGCAATCCCCATGTTAAAAAATTCAGCCCAGTTTTATTTGAATTTGACGAGGTTGCCACGGCGTTCACTAGGTAGCGGAAGCGCCACTGTCGCCGCCGTGTCTGTGCTAGAGAGAGACAGAGAATGGCACTCAGAGAGAATGAACGCGTTGGCCCAGCTGCTACTAGGAAAATACACAATTTCTCCCTTCCTTGTCCAAGGCAACGAGTTTCCATTTGTTTGTAGCTATAATATTTTAAATATATATAATATAATTTGAATTTTTCCGGCTAATAAATTAATGTATAACTACCCATAAAACATTAATCACAACATTATTTTCAAAATGCAAATGAAAATTATTAGAATATTGGTAAAAGTACTGTCAACATATTATAATAATAATTTTGAAAATACACCATCATACATGGGAATAAAACTTTAATAAATTGTTTTTTGTAATTAATAAAATATAATTTTAAAAACAAGTTATAAATTATCTCTTTAAAAAAGGTTTTTATTCTGTTGAAGAGTATTTACATTATTGACGAGTTATCTGAATCCTACTAATATTATAAATGTGAAAGTTTATATGTTTGTTTGTTTGTTTGACTGACAATCACGCAAAAAGTACTGGATGGATTTGAATGAAATTTGGCACACATATAGATCATGACCTGGAATGAGACATAGGCTATAAATCAATTTGATTTAAGGGTTGAAACAACCCCTAAAACAATAAATATTTATTATTTATTATACATCCATTAAGACTGGAAAGATGGAATTTGGTACATTTATTTCTTACAAGGTACATATAAAATGTAAACTGTATTTGCATTTTACACTTTGCTGCTAAAGGGTGAAATTGTAATAACAACCCCTGAAACAATACAAATTAATTATTATACTTCCCATAAAGCTAGAGAGCTGGAAATTAGTACATTCATTTCTTAAAAGATATATATAAAAAGTAAACCATATTTGTATTTTTCAGTGTGCTGCTAAGGGGTTAAAATATAACAACAACCCCTAAAACAATACGAAATAACTATTATACTTCTCATAAAGCTAGAGAACTGAAAATTGGTAAATTATTTCTTACAATACATTTATACAATGTGAACCATATTTCCTTTTAATCACGTGCTTCTTAGAGGTGAAAATGAGATAACAACCCCTAAAACAATACAAATTAATTATTATACTTCCCATAAAGCTAGAGAGCTGGAAATTGGTACATTCATTTCTTACAAGATATATATAAAAGTAAACCATATTTGTATTTTTCAGTGTGCTGCTAAGGGGTGAAAATGTATTTTAAATGCACAAGTATTTACAGGCATTCTTAACCAGTTCAAAACTATATATATATAAAAAACCAAATACCACTCACTGACTGACTCACTCATCACGATTTTTCAAAAACTACTCAACGGGTTGCAATAAAATTTGTTATGTAGCTTCCTCTAGGACCCTAGGTGTCCGCTAAGAAAGGTTTTGCAAAAATTAGAAGTTTTAGGGGGTTTTTGGGGGTGTCAAAGTTACTAGAAAAAAAAACCAATAAAAATCCCCATAAGAAACACATAGTGTACTATATTTTATTGATATGTTTTTGTTGCTAATATACATTTAACTTTGATTTGTCTATCCGTGCAAAGCCGCATCGGGGTGAAAATGTAATAACAACCCTTAAAACAATAAACATTAATTACTATGCGGCGAAACTTTGGACAGTGTGCGAAGCCACGGGTACAACAGCTAGTATTTAAATAATACAAATAAAATTTGCTTTCACCACATATTTCGTCGCAATTATTTATGGTACACTATGTAGTAAGAAATCAAACACCAACATATTATGAGTAAATTTCTTTAATAACTAAAATTTAAATGGCTCATCTGATTTCTTATAAAATTTAATTCCAATAAGGATTATAACTTCAATTTTCTGTAAAGTAGCATACACCATTACATTCCAACTATATTTTCATCAAAGAATAATTTTGTTATGTTATAAGGTATACACTTCTATTAAGAATTAAATGATAAAACCTTTGTATATTTTGAAAACAAATTTCAAAAATGTTTACTACTTTTTACGTAGGCCTAAGCCTAAAGTTGAACTTGTTTCTTCTGTTACTGAACATTTTTTGTTTCTTTAGCTAATAACTTTGAAAATTTTCCATCAATAAATGTTTTACCGGCAAATATAAATTCTTTTTTTTGTCATAATATAAAGAGCTATAGTATTATTTGTCGATTTCTATACAGAATAATAAAGTAAAGTTAATACACTTAAATGTCATTTTATATAGTTTGCTATGCCGTATTTATGTTGCCATTGTTATTTTTCTTTCCGTAATTATGTGTTACTTTGTAATACTATAAAGAGCTACAGTATTATTTGTTGATTTCTATACAGAATAATAACGTAAAGAAAATACACTTTACGTATGTCATTTTATATAGTTTGCTAAGCCATGTTGATTGAATGGTAAACAATGTTTAGATTAAAATAAATATTAGTATCATACAACATTCTAAATCATTTTACCTTTAATCTTCGAGTGATTTATGAAAATCAAACTTTTTACTAACGGGGAAAAGCAGTTAAAATGTATTACTAAAGCTATGTTAAGTAATTAACAAAACCCGAGACAATAAATCGTCTGATAGTACGCTATAACGAGACGGTAGCCGTGAGCCGTGGGAATATAGCGAGATTCTGGCGCGTACTTAATCGTATCTTTAACCTGCTGTAAAAACTAAACCACTTGAGCTAATTTTTTGAAAAAATATGTTTCATAAAATTTAACTTATTGGCTCAAACTTTTACGCTTACACCTCGTCTCTGACCAAAAACAAAAAAAATTCTCACAGAACAACTTTTTCGTGTCATAATAAAGTTCCATATTAAATCTTAGCTTTGGAAATTTATGTCTACCTTTAAAGATTTTTTATAATTAATAATTTTTATAACAATATCATCCCACACTAATATTTTGTCAGTGTGTGAAATTTCAAAGAAATCGGTGTGTTGCAAGTGTTCAAAACAACAGTGTATTTGAAACACGAGCATCACAATTTTAGCATCATCTCCGAGCCGTTTTGGCTTTCTAGACCTTCCCAAGATGGTTTAGGCACACTTCATTATTTCATACTGTATACAGGCGATGGGACAGTCTATTTTATTCTGTGGTCGCTGGTGCGATGGCAAGGGGTTGGAGGGGAGTGTGCGACACTGGCGCCGACAGCCTGCGCCTCGTTGCGGCCGCCGTGTCAAGCTTGTTTTGGCGCGAATAAAATCGGCTGACTATTCTCCATATACATTGCGCTTCTTATAGTTTCTGTATTCATTGGGCATACACACAGTACACCAGCACGACACCGTGCACGCTGCACTCTCTGATACAAATAATAGGCTAGACAGTCACATTTCACATTTTCACTGCAAGTAGCAATTTCTTTTCACTTTGACAGATCACCTCAAATTATTTATATTTTTTCTAACACTCTACCCGATTTTGGTGGTGTTTTTCTTTCTGCCACAATGACACCCCCCTAAGGGCTAAGGCTCGTGGTACCCGGGGCGGCCCCCCCGCACCCGCCTTGGTACGCCACTGATGACACCATCAGAGCAAGAAATAAACCGTACCAGAAACTGGTACATACTTTCTCACAAACATATTTAAATTATTCAAATTTCATAATTGTATTAAAGTAGGAGAGGGGATACATTAAAATAGGAGAGTAACTAATACATATTATTATTATTATTATTAGCTAAACGAGAATTTTTAGAAAAATGCGCGGTTTTTTGCATATGGTAGGGTACATTAAGGGCTACAAATAAGCCAAATTTTAACAAAATCGTTAGAGCCGTGTTTTTTTATTAAAACATAATAACTAATTTTTGGGGGTTTTTGGCCAAAAATTGGTTGTTTTTCAAAAATGTTCAAACCCTTTTTTCGCGCATCTATACAGGCCTAATTGTCACGTTTGGAGCAAATTTGTTTGAAAGCGATCGAATAGTTTTCTCTCTAGCTTTGTATAAATACAGACAGACAATTTGTAAAAACTACTTTTTTGGACTAAGGGGATCCCAAACGGACTTTCCACAAAAATCTCAACATCGATTTTTTGCGATCACTTTACTCTCTCTATACTACAGTATAGTGAGAAAGTAAGATATGAAGAATAATTTGATGTTATCACCAGACGTGTATAGTCTATCCGCTCGGCCGTGATACCTGACTTCTCGGAACTCAACGCCCCCTCCACTAGTTTGCCACCGGCAGGCCCGGCGAGTGGGTAGGGAGGGGGCGTTGAGTTCCGAGAAGTCAGGTATCATGGCCGAGCGGATAGACTATACACAAATAGATCTATTGTAAAAATGTTTATCTATTTTAACTGGGATTAATATTACAACAAACTATGCCCTCCTAGGGTTATTTGAAGTCCACATATTAATTTCTTAATTTAAAGCCCCAACGAGAGTAAGTAATTAGGGTCGGTCTCGTCCGCCATAAAACTGACCGTTATTAATGCCGCCTGAGTGAACCCGTAGCATACTCTAGTATAAAATTGCAATTCTGAACGTCTTAAGTGAAAATAAAAAAAGGATATCATATTTCGTTTCATGACACTTTCCTGATAATTTTGATACCAAATTTTATTACATTTGGCCAACTTTGAGCTGTACTAGTCTTAGTTGAATTAACATTAGGCCTACTAATATGGTTCACAACAATAAAGCCACAAAAATGTATTAGAGAAGTTCATATTTAATAATGTAATAAATAATCATTATTTGAGAAAAAACTCATATTATTTCGTTATTTATCATAATACAAACAATTGTGTGTTTGTCCCATGTTAATCGGCCGACTTAAGGTGTTGTAACTAACTGTTTTTTTTAAATACAATAAATTACAAAATTAAATTTCGTGACCCAAACTTACGCCCTAATTACAGTAATTATGCCCTAATAAAATATGCGAAGGTAGCCATACTATCCAAAATAAAATTTTACAAGCAGGAACATTTGGTTGTCACCCCGGAATTTACTAGCATTCACTCCACTAACAGTAATAGAGCGTACATATTTTCTCTGTGTGAAATCCTTGATATTTTTAGTCCCTATAGGTTAGAATTATATCTTCTCCCAAGATCCCAATCTTCTATCTATAAGTTTACCAATTTTAGTAAATTACACACCTCCTTCAAACTTTTACGACCTTGATTTTAATATTTGCTTGAATAGTTTTTTTTTAAATATTTTGTTATAAAGTCCAAAGATTTGACAAACTCGTAATTTCATTCCTCCTAAACACGAAATCACTTTTTAGAGGGAAATTTCGGAATGCTCGGGGGGGGGGGGATTACACGTGATTGAGATACTGTGGGAAAGCTTACGTTTTAGTTAGAAACATATAGGCCTAGTATAAGGTAGGCCTAAAGCATATCCTGAGCCATAGAATACTTTTACTCAATTGTGTATAGTAATTATTATCTTTATGTATATAATTAATTCTTCTGTACGTGTGTTTGTCACTAAACTCCTCCTAAACGGAAAGACCAATTTTGATGAAATTGTTATGTGTGTTTGAGTGGACCCCTGTATGGTTTAGAGGGCTCTGGCAAATCGAGCCAGTCTACCTGCTCCGCCTACCCAAAAACATCCAGTATAATCATACTGTTATTGACAACATTCTGTGACTAAACCGTATAGGTTAGTACCTCTGTTTTTTTTTTTTTTTTTTTTTTTTTTT
>JAGFPH010000011.1:51892-67386 GCA_018207615.1 Philaenus spumarius | reverse complement strand
GATCAGTGCTCACTTACTACACCCAACAAAATTAATATTGCATTGCCTTAGGTTAGAAGTTGTATCTCATTTTCACCCCTAAGAAGCACGTGAATAAAAGAAAATATGGTTACACTGTATAAATTGTCTTGTAAGAAATACATGTACCAATTTCCAGCTCTCTAGCTTTATGGGAAGTATAATAATTATTTCGTATTGTTTTAGGGGTTGTTGTTACATTTTCACCCCTTAGCAGCTCACTGAAAAATACAAATATGGTTTACTTTTTATATATATCTTGTAAGAAATGAATGCACCAATTTAAAGCTCTCTAGCTTTATGGGAAGTATAAAAATTAATTTGTAATGTTTTAGGGGTTGCTATTATAATTTCACCCCTTAGCAGAACAGTGTAAAATGTAAATATAGTTTACATTTTATATATACCTTGTAAGAAATAAATGTACAAATTACCAGCTCTCTAGCTTTATGGAAAGTGTAATAATTAATTTGTATTGTTTTAGGGGTTGTTATCTCATTTTCACCCCTAAGAAGCACGTGAATAAAAGGAAATATGGTTTACATTGTATAAATGTCTTGTAAGAAATAAATGTACCAATTTCCAGTTCTCTAGCTTTATGGGAAGTATAATTATTATTTCGTATTATTTTAGGGGTTGTTGTTGCATTTTCACCCCTTAGCAGCACACTGAAAAATACAAATATGGTTTACTTTTTATATATATCTTGTAAGAAATGAATGTACCAATTTCCATCTCTCTAGCTTTATGGGAAGTATAATAATTCATTTGTATATGTTTTAGGGGTTTTTATCCTATTTTCACCCCTAAGAAGCACGTGAATAAAAAGAAATATGGTTTACATTGTATAAATATCTTGTAAGAAATGAATGTACCGATTTCCAGCTCTCTAGCTTTATGTGAAGTATATTAATTAATTTGTATTGTTTTAGGGGTTGTTATTACAATTTCACCCCTTAGCAGCACAGTGTAAAATGCAAATATAGTTTACATTTTATATGTACCTTGTAAGAAATAAATGTACCAAATTCCAGCTTTCTAGTCTTAATGGATGTATAATAATAAATATTTATTGTTTTATGGGTTGTTTCAGCCCTTAAATCAAAATGATTTATAGCCTATGTCTCATTCCAGGTCATGATCTATATGTGTGCCAAATTTCATTCAAATCCATCCAGTACTTTTTGCGTGATTGTCAGTCAAACAAACAAACAAACAAACATACAAACTTTCACATTTATAATATTAGTAGGATGCTTTATTAACTTGAAATTTATCTATAGGCCTATACAAATTAAAGTTGCATAACCTTTAATTAATAATCAACCTCCATTCATTCCCTTCTTTAAATTCTTATCTATTTCTTGTTTTTAATATAGCCGAATTTAACAATTATTATGTAAATTAGATCTTGATAAAAAAAACCTCTCCCAAGTGTAAATCAATGAACATTGTAAAAGTGTAGCCTAACATCGCAACAATTACAATTTTGTAGTAGCTTTTAACAAGCATTC
Organism: Philaenus spumarius; assembly: GCA_018207615.1. NCBI lineage: Eukaryota > Metazoa > Arthropoda > Insecta > Hemiptera > Aphrophoridae > Philaenus > Philaenus spumarius. The sequence goes on along the minus strand of JAGFPH010000011.1, from coordinate 65,854 downwards.
AGCTGATTCAGACTATTACATTAGTCTTGCATAGCCCATATAAGGTACCTACATCCTAGATCATTTCTTTCTTTATGATCATAAACGGTACCAGAAACTGGCACATTCTTTCTTACAAACATACAGTATTTAAATTATTAAACAGATTCACTGTGGCTTCATAATAGTAGGTGGGGTAGGAGAGGTGCTATTAAAGTAGGAGATTAACTTACTAATAAATATTATTATTATTATTAGCTAGAGAGAAAAATATTCAATCGATTTCGAACAAATTTGAACCAAACATGTGAATTAGGCCTGAACAACCCCTTTTTAGACCAAAAAAACCCACCAAAATCAGTTATTATTATTACCTAAACAAGAATTTTTAGAAAGTTTCAGTATTTTGCATATGGTAGAGTACATTAAGGGCTACAAATAAGCCAAATTTTATCAAAATTGTTGAGCCGTTTTTCCATAAAAAAAATAATAACTGATTTTTTGGTGTTTTTTTGGCAAAGAAGGGGGTTGTTTTTCAAAAATTGTCAAAACCTTTTTTCGTGCATCTGTACAGGCCTCATTGACATGTTTTGTGCAAATTTGTTCGAAATCGATCGAATAGTTTTTCTCTAGCTTTGTAGCCTATACATACAAACAGATATAGAAACAGACAGACGTTTTGTAAAACCCACTTTTTGGACTCAGGGGGTCACAAAACGGATATTTCCACAAAAATCTCAATATCGAATTATTGCTGCGATAATATAGTATAGTACTTCTCTATTATTTACTTTCTCTATACTATAGTATAGTGAGAAAGTAAAAAAGGTAAAGATTTCAAATTTGGCATAAAGAAATTTTGTACTTTCGTGTTAAAGGCCTGTAAGTTATCCTATAACAATATTGAAACTAAGAAAACACTATTGAGAAATTTCGAAATGAGACCATTTTATGCAGTTCTATTGTTTATTCATGTAGGCTATGTTTAATATTTTTATCTTCAACGCTCACATTTTGGATGTGCCAGTATTTCTATCAAAACCAACTTTGTATGTAGGACCAAAGATACAGACATAACGACATAACCTTGCTGGAAAAAGCAAGTGGAATCTTGTTCAAATATTCTCGAGCAAGTCTGGGATTCCCAAGTCCTACAAATCCAATAATAATGTTACCAAGATATCCCGAGATACTCGATACTGTAGCTTACACTATCTTAATCTATCTATACATATAAAAGCCAAATCCACTGACTCACTGATCACGATTTCTCAAAAACTACTGAGCTGATTGGAATGAAATTTGGTAGTCTATATAGCTTCCTCTAGGGCCATAGGTGCTCACTAAGAAAGGTTTTCAAAAAATTCTAAATTTTGGGGGGGTCAAAGTTACTAAATCACGATTTCTCTAAAATAACTGAACGGATTGGAATGAAATTTGGTATGTAGCTTCCTCTAGGGTCGTAGGTGCTGATAAGAAAGGTTTTTTAAAAAAATTGAAATTTTAGAGGGGGTTTGGGGCGGTCAAAGTTACTAAATCACGATTTCTCAAAAACCACCGAACGGATTGGAATACAATTTGGTATGTAGCTTCCTCTAAGGCCCTAGGTACTCGGTAAGAAAGAGTTTAAAAAAATTCGAAATTTTAGATGGGTTTGAGGGTCAACATTGCTAAAAAAAAAAACACCGAACGGATTGGAATGAAATTTAGTATGTAACTTCTTCTAGGGCCCTAGGTGCTCGCTAAGAAAGGGTTTTAAAAAATTCGAAATTTTAGGGGAGGTTTAGGGGGGGGGTCAAAGTTACTAAAAATCCCCATAAGAAATACATAGTGTAATATATGTATTGATATAATATATTTTTTGTTAATATACGTTTAACTTTGATTCGCCTATCCTTGCAAAGCCGGATCGGGCCAGCTAGTTACTAATAATTTGTAAGTTACACGCATCGATTCAATCACCTGGTACAAAAGGTGATGATGGTTCAGCAAACGCAAATAGTTGACAGAAAGTAATGACGTATATAGCCTACGTACAGTTTTGTTTGTCTTGATCAAATAGTTGTTTGTTTTGGCGGCTATAGCTGCTCTATCTCTATATTGCGGTATTTATTCAGTAGGCCTACAACACGAGTGTATTACACTTTCCGTAGAGGTCACGCACAGATTAATAGAGGTGATTTATCTGTGACTAAATTGAATAGAAATCTTTATTTCGATGAATAAATTAATTTAAATTTAAAAAAGTTCTTATAAACATGTGCCCTAAACTGTGCTCGCTGCGTAAAACGCTTCGTTTCCACATGACAGATTTTTTTTTACAAAATAATTCATGTCTAGAGAAATGTTTGACTGATTGAGTTCAAACTTGGCATGCAGTTTAATCTAACAATTACCTATCTCAGGAAAAATAAGCAATATGCCATTATATCCAATCATGCGTTTCAAAATGGCGGCTACTTCAACATTTCAAAACTACATTTCTCCAAGTCCCGTACCGTACATTTTAACAAAAAATGTCATGACACCTTTTTTTGTAGTCCTTTTGATTCCCTATTGGATGGTGTAACTGTCAAAACAATCGAATGAATGATAATAGCTAAGTTAAAGATAACAACATCTTATGTACATGCACTATTGTTGTGTTTACTGTGTTGGTATAGGACGCCGTTATTATCCTTCATCCTTTTGTTTTGACAGTTACTCCATCTTCTCCATCCAATAGGGAATCAAAAAGACTACAAAAAAGGTGTCTTAATATTTTTTGTTGGAATGTTCTGATTTTAAATAATTTAGGTTTGAAATTTTCAAACAACCGCCACTTTGAAACGCATAATTGGATATAATTGCTTATTTTTCTTGATACAAATCATTGTTAGGTAAACTTCATGCCAAGTTTGAACTCAATCAGTCAAACATTTATCTAGATATGAATAATTTTGTAAAAAAATTGCGGATATCTGGAAAACAAAGCGTTTTAGCAATGAATACTTAAACATTTAAGTATTCATTGGTTTTAGGGCATTTGCTTATAGGAACTATTTTATTTATTTTTACTTAAGAAACAGAAGTTTATTTATGCAGAAGTTTTGCTTCCTATTTAAGGAACAATCTGTATAAGTAATAGCGGTTGTGATGTTAGAGAGCTTAAATTTAGTACACACTTATTTTAAACATTTAAACACTTTTGAACAATTAAAAAAATTTAGTTTTTTAAAAACTAAAATTAAAATTTTTAATATAAAACTATATTTTTTACACCAAATAAAGAATTTTTAGCTAAATAAAGTAGGTAATAGACTAATTTACTACATTAAAAAAATCCCCTTGATGGCTCAAGAGGTCAGGGCCGCCGAGAAAGGGGGCAAAAGGGGCACATTGCCCCAGGCCCCCAACATCAAGGGGCCCCTGGATTAAAAAATAATTCAAAAATTGAAAACAATGAATATGTTGATTTAACAGCGAATTTACTTTGGTTCAATAATGCATTAGTTTAAAAATATTTGTATATTTGTATGAAACCCAAAATAACTTGATATATAACTAAGTTCAAAATAAAAAAATTTCCTCTGTAAGGGAAAATAATTTTAAGTTAAATTATAAAGTGCGATTTTTAAGTTACCCGGACAGATTTGTTAAATTTGCATGGTTGGCACTACTGCAGCATTCCTCCTTGTCAGTGCAGTCGCAGTCAACCAGATGATGTCAGGCAGACGTCACTCAGTTTTAACTTTGTTGTTTATAGAGTCTAGGTAGTTTTTCTTGAAAATCCTAATTTTCAATATAGACAATTATTTTCATTAATTTCCAATATTATTAGCCTATGTAATTCTACTATATTATTATTATTATTATGATGTCTACGTGTACTATATTATTTTCAATTTTTTTGGTACTAACTATTGTGTGAAAAAAATTACTCTTAGTTCCCCCTTCCCCCTAACTTTTAGCATCGAGTCAAGGGGACCTCAAGAATAAAATTTGCCCTAGGCCCTCTAAACCCTCTCGGTGGCCTTGCAAGAGGTAGAGCCAAAAAAACTGCAAATAAAATCAACTAAAACATTCCAGCACCATACTGTTTTTCCTTCCTCCTTGTCTAGTATCTAACAATCTAACTTTCAAGGTTCTTCCGTGCAGGCATTTTTTTTAGCAAATTCTAGTCTGATAGGTTTTAAAAATTACAATTCACCATCACAAAAATAGGTAACAAACACAACTTTAAAATATTTAGTAAACCAATACAAACCAGCCATACTATAAACACCTCCTCGAACCATCCACAATCACACAAAATAGCAGCATACAATAACATATTATACCGAACCCTAACCCCACCCATGCAACCAGATAACCTAAACAATGAAATGGCAATTATCAAACATATAGGGCAAAACAACGGTGGACAAGCTCGTACATAAAATACAGAAAAAACTTTAAAACCATAACAAACCTCTACACTGCAATAACGACAACAAAAATATTTTGATCAAGAAGTCCACAACTCTTTCAAGAAATAATACTGTAACATAGTGTGCAGGAAAAGAAACAGTTTATCACAATATTTCAACCACATAACACATAATTAAGACCTATACAACAATAGCGGCACATAAAAACTAAATTGCAGTGATTGTGATGAGTATTACTTCGGACAAACTGGCAGAACATTTAGAGAAAGATTTAAAGAGCAAATATACCTATCAGCAATAAATCCACAAACTCCACATTCACAGAACATTTAATTCATAACCTACATACTTACACCAGCATACAAGAGAATATGTCAGTGATACATAAAATAAACAAAGGACACACTATGAACGTCATTGAAGAATATGATATTTATAAATACCACAGAAGCAATCCAGAAAAAATCTTAAATCAAAAATTAAATTTTGTTTTCAATTGCCTTTATTATTTGATATGGTTGATATATTATAGAACCAAAGAGACATAAGAAAATCTAGTAAGGCACAAAGTACAGTCTGTTAAGAATTGAACAGAACTACACTTTTACCTTTCCAAATCACTCTTGTAGGAAGTGACACATTAAGATGAAGTACCTCTCAAGTGGCGAACTAAAGTTAAATTATTATTATTGTATTAATAGACCTTATTTCTTTGAAGTGTACAACCAAGGTATGAAAATATTTGTTAAATTAAATGTTGTGTAATATGAGTAGATAGCTGGCCTGATGATGCTGTCTGTGGCAGTGAAACATGTAGCCAAGTGAATAAGGTAAAGTAAAACTAGAGACTACAATTAACAATAAATAAATAATATATTCTAAATATTTCTTTAGTTTCTAACTTAATGGCCTTAGGCACTGCATGGTCTGCTTGTTTATATTTTGTACGTTCTTAAATGAAATTAAGGATTTTTGTATTTGCACCATGAAGAACTCCTTTGCGACAGAGTTCAAATTGAGTATGGACTTTTGATGAATAAATGAAAAACTCATCTGAAAAAGTATAGTTTACATTGTTTTCTACTGAATATGAGTGGCAAATAACATAACAAAATGCTCAGAAAGAAGCATAGAGTAATAAAAGACACAAATAAAAAATCCTATATTATTTACACTTTTAACTTCAATATCCCCTCAATTCCATGTTGTTAAAACAAGATACTATTCGTTTATGATTTTATCCTTCCTGTGATAAAATCTAATGTGAAGTGATTGTTGCTCAATGTCGCCAATATCCATACTTTCATCTGCTATGGTAGACAATATTTCATTGTCCTTGATTTGTTTAAAGATCATTACTAAAAACTGTAGCAATGTAGCATGAATCTGTCATCTCATTTTGAACTTTATGAGATATACAAGTTCTATTTCTTGGAGCAATTCTTAAAAGTTTTGTTTATAAAAAATGCATTCAAAATCGTCTGCCGCATTGTTCGCCTGGTTCAAAATGTCTGAAATTTTTTGTTTAGGCTTTACTAATAAGTAAAAAAAATATGTAAATTTGAAGAGTTATACAAAATATGACCTGCAATCATGCAGACAGACTGTTTACCACTTGTAGAGACACGTAAAAGACATTTTAAGTGTCAGGACTTATGAACCAAAGTGAAAATAAGCGTTTTGAGTTTCAAGCTCTTATACTAGTACAACATTGATTACACACAAGAAAGCATCGAGACGCTAAGTGCGGGAATGATCCCCAAGACTGATTCTTTATTTGTACATTCTGCGATCTGACATTCACATAAGCCAACAAATTTGTATAAACCCAGCTTTAGATTAATTGCATCAATTTAATAATAATTTTAAAGCTAAGCTGTTAGATTTAAATGGGGTTGATTTACTCTTTTCCTTCTTTAAATTAGTTTCTTTTCTTTTTCCAAAGGAGCAATAACCATTTTTTGCTGGCGCCCAATATCTCTGGATCTCTTTAAGCAAATACCTTTGACATACCAAGATAATGATGAATATCTTGGTTATAGAAGTAGAAAATAAAAAATGACTGGATAACTCTGTTTGCTGTCCAATAGAAACTCTATTAATAGATAACTCTATTTTTATTATACTGGCAAGAATGGTTTGGTTATATTATTATCATTTCATTATTTTGTAGCAGATTAAGAAGCTGTCTAGTGGCTGATAAGGCCCTTGCAGACCCCAAGGGGCAGGGGCCCCCGACCATCTGGGGGCTATGCCTCTAGAAAAAATAAATTACGAAATATAGGTTTTATTTAAGTGTATAGACACCCAAAGCAAAAAAACTAAGTGTTTCAAAATATTACTGCTTGTTTGGACTATTTTCTTTAAAAACTTAATTGAAATAATATTGTGAGCCATATTTTCATATGGAACTATATTTAAATCAGATTTAAAATGATAATCATAGTATCTGCTTTTTTCTATAATTGTTGATAGCACACAAGACATTTCTAAGTTCGATCAAATGAATGTTGTAATCAGATACATTAATTAACATAGTAGAAGAATCCCCTTTCAATTATAAAACTATGATTAGAGAGTCCTTTATGAGATTTCAAGAAATGAAGCATCCCGACAGTGAGGGATTCAAAGTAAGACTTTTTGAAAACGAACAAAATCGACATTGGTAAGTAGAGGTCAAGGTTATAATGGTGCAGCAACAATGAGCGGGCAATACTCTGGGCTACAGAAAAGAATTAAGGATATAGTCCCAATTGTGGATTACATACACTGTACAGCATATAACCTGAACTTGGAGATCAATGATTCAGTATTAAATACAAATTTGTATGACATAGGTAGTTCAGGAAACTTACATAAATAGCAAGAACTTAACACTGCAGTTAAAGAAGTCAGCTCTGCCAAAAATCTAACTTTAAAAAAGCTATGGCTAACAAGGTTGTTGTCTAGGCACAACTGTCTGTTAGCTTTAAAAAATAACTTCAAACATTATTGTTATGAAGTGTTTGACAGAATTTATTCTGTACAGCAAATAAAACCTTGTGGCAGAAGAAGCATTAGCAGTTAGAAACAACATGGAAAACTTTGAATTTATTCTTGTGCTCTGCCTTGAAACTAAGATTTTACAGATTGTAAATATAACTTCTTAAGCACTACAGAGGCAAACTGTTAACCTAGGCAGAGCGTGACAGATTCTAAGCCGTGCTAAAAGTTTTAAGAGAGAACATTGACATCTTTCTTGCTGATGCTTAACAGTTGGTTTAATAATTATGGGAAATAACTGGAAACATGAAAAATAAGCGTAAACGAGTTGTAAAACGCTTCTTTGACAAGTTGTCAGTTGACTCTAGAATTGACGACCCAGTGAAATCATTTGAAGTAAAAGTTTTCAATGCAACACTAGATATTGTAATATCTCAGCTACAAATGAGATTCGAAAGATTGCGTTGCATTAATGCTAGGTTTTCATTCCTGATGCCTCAGAATTTAGTAAACTTCTCACAAGAGACAATAGTAGAGAAAAGTAAGGCTCTGGTTAATGTTTCCTGGTGACCTTTCCACATCACTGCCTGGCCAAGTATATCCTTCAAAGCTCTAATGGCCAATGAAATTATATGCAAGAAAAGTATTTGAAAAATAACTAATTTATCGGTAGAAGAAACCAGCTGTCTAATGAGTTGCCTCCCAGATTTAGCTACAGCCTTGCACCTTTATTTACCCATACCGTCACAATGGCTACAATGGAAAGAAGTTTTTCCAAACTTAAATTAAATAAGCCATACTTAAGAAGTACCATGGCAAAAACTCAGTTAAGTGACTTTTCACTGTCAAGCATTGAACAAGAAGAGACTCAGAAAACTAATACCAACAAAGTAGTTGAAAAGTTAAAAAAAAGACTAGACTTGCTAAAAGAGTAATCCTTGGTTGATCCTTATCTGTAAATATTGTTTGTATTACCTTATAATAAAAATATGTTTTTTTTAACAAATAATTCTATTCACATTGGTTTGTTATATTTGTATAGAACCTTTTCTATTCAGCAACAATGAAAATTATGACTTTTTAAACATGTAAAACGACCTTTGTAAATTGCAAACGTTTTGAGATAGTCAAGAAAGAACTGTATTCACAAACCGTTGTTGTGAAACAATGTAAATAGAAACTCATTTGAGTGTTCTCCTCTATTATGTATACAACATTTAACCATTTTTATAGGTCCTCAAATTTGTTTTGCATTTGAGCCCCCGTTTCTTGCTTCAGCTGTCTATATTCCAAGGTAATTCTGTTCATTTTACTCCGATGTGATTTTTCCAACACAGTTTAGCATCCTAAAATATCCTTCAAATTTAGCATTGTTTTGAAGGTTACTAAGTTGCAGATTCAGGTGTTGGTGGATTGACCATTTACCTGTTTTAATTTGACTGTCATCCTGTCAATGTCTCAGAACGGGATAAACATCACTGCCATACTATCATACTGTTATTTACTATGTCAGACATTAGATCCACTATGTAGGATATATGGTTTTTATAAAGTGCATTTTTTTCCTTTAAAATTGAAACTATAAGCATTCCATCTAGTATCTGCCACACTTCATTTTTTGTTATTGTCACTAATAAACTATTGATATGGGTTTGTACCTTTTATAAAATCATATATTTTTTTCACAGGCTCTAGACTAGCAGCTTTCCAGTTTTATTAACAAATATAAATATTTCTGGATCAGTATAAAATGTTCTGGAATTAGCACAAACTGAGTAAAAATAAACAATATTTAATACTTGTTGTTTCTATTTTAGCTTTAAGCAGTGGCGGCTGGTCCAGAGCAGATTTTCGGGGGGGAGGGGGGTATACCTACCCAGGTGGTTTAAAATATCCCCAGGAAAAAATGGAATCCCAGAAATTTTTTTTAGAATTCCAAGTTCAAAATATACGTTTTAAAACCTAACACACCTGAAGTTTGTTTGTGAGTTAATGACCTAAAAATTATAAGTTTTCTAAGGCATAAACCAGTTTTGTCATTGTTTTTTCCTATGGATTTAGTCAAAGTTAAACAGCTAACAACACAAATATGAAGCAGCAATCAAAAATATGAAAAGGAACAAAGAACCAAAAATAGGCGAAAAAATCATAAACTTAATCAGTTTAGAAAATGACAATGTTTGGACAGCAATAAGCCTACAATAAATGCAGTATTACATTTATTATAATATATATTAAAAATTTTGCTTATTACTGGTTGAGTAATGAAAAATATGACTTTGTCCGTTAAAGTTAAATGTATACTAAAACATAGTAGAATTTGATGTTAAATTTTAGAGACAAGTTTTCTGGAGAAAATCACAAGTTAGTTTCTTATACATATTTTATCATTATCCATAAACTTCTACAAACAAATTTAATTAATACCTATTTTAAAGTCCTTAAAACAATGTCTTCTCAACATTAAATTAACATGTAATATATAAAAGGCCGCTACTGGCTTTAAGATCTATTCAGTTCAAATTGTTTGAACCGGTTTTAATTATACCTCTAACCTCTAGAGAAACACAAATTTAAAATTTGAGAGGCTCTGACATGCCAATCATTAGTTACTGAACATATTGTGTAAAACAATTTAGTTTAAAATTGTTGTTGGTAATAAATGTACAAATATACAGAAAATATTTTAAGAAAATCTTGATATTGAGTACAAGTTTATATGTTATTAATTTTGTGTTAAATACCTAAATTTTCAATAATTCCTTTTGATTTCTTTGTGAAAAGTAGATCACAACTTGGTAATAACAACAGAGATGTAGGCCTATTATAGTTGAGATTTTATTATTTCATTTACACTTAGAGATGGAGATAAAAGAAGAGACCCGTATGCTCAAATTGAAGTTTTTGAAAAATGTGTGTCTATGTTATTCTGACGTCTTAACTTAGTGTTTGATGTGATTCTTTTTGAATTCTAAGAAAGCATTAGATTTTGTTGAAAGTGTCTGTAAACTATGCAATAAAACTACTTTCAGTGATGACTTACAGGGTTTTTTATTATGTATTTTCATTTTGTTTTATTATCTATATAATTTAATTTTGTACTACAAGTCATTTTTAAGTACCTTTAATTTTATTTCAGAGTTTCAATGTTAAAATTTGTACTGTGCAATTTTGTAAATATATTTTAACATGTCACATTAAAGAGTTTAAATCAGCCATCATGTTACTGTAGTCTAGATTTCATTAACGTCCACAGTTCAATTTCCAAAGTACTCCACAGTGATCGAACCCACAACATTATAAATTTAAGTATTGCATAATAGATATAAGATGACTCAAGATACAAATAGTTTAACGTGGAACAGTGTACTCATTACCCTACAAGTGCAAGTGGCTGACCACCCCCCTATGGTACCCCCCCCTATGGTGGTGCAAGTGCCCTACCATAGATTGCGTTGAATGGTCATCTGTAATCCTGACACCACAGAAGAAAGAAGATTATATGTAATATATTGATATGGCATGGGAAGAAAATGAAACGACCGCCATCTTGAAGAGCTGGTTTGACTTCTTAATTGAATGTGAGGTTATGAAACCTAAAAATAGTTTTCTTGATAAATAAATGATTTTGAATTTTGGTAACTTTATATTAATTGAATAAATAATAAAGGTTAATTAATAAATAAAGTCATATCCTACATATTTTTAAATTTTGAAATACCATTTTTTTTATTTTGTGATCTTAGAAACATTTTTATAGTTTTATTATTATTTTTGTAACGAGACTCATGTTGCAGTATCAGGGCGCGTTGCGATATATGCCTTGACCAGAGGTAAACCTAGGATTTTGTCTTGCAGTGCTTTTAATGTAGGGTAATCTTTTAAAAAGTTTGCTCCATTGAACATGCCATCAATATACTCTGCTAAGGAAGCAAACATGAAGTCGACCCAGGATAACTGTAAACAATACAACACAAGTTGATTATATAGTGCTTTAGTTTTTATAAATAAATATGAAGAAACGGAGAATTTTGAGTAAATGGTAAAAATAAAAATATCAGTAGGCCTATTCATTTTAGATTTGCGTAGAGTCCATAAGCCATTTTGTTTCTTTTACAAAAATAAATTACAACTTCAGAAATGGATAAAAATGATGTTAAGAACAGATTTGGTTACTTTGCAGAAGTGTTTGAAAAAGAAAGGTTTTATTTGGTGTTCTTTTGCTAATAATAGTAATAATAATAAAAATAATAATAATACTCAACTTCAATGCCCAGATTAAAAAAAGCATATAACTATTGCTCTTATTAAATCATTTGGAAAGGGCAACGTAAATGTCATGTTTTATTTTATTGACCCTTTCATCTCAATTGTTCCTTGAGCTCAGAAAAAAAAAAAATGCCTACGTTATTTTTGATGAAATTTACCCTTTTCAGGTAACATTTTCCCACTTGGAAAAGAAACATGTTTTATGAGATGGTTCTTATGAAAAAAAGTTAGCAGAAATTGCTATAATTTGCATATAATTTTGAAATAGTTTATTTTTATGTCTTCACAGCTGTATCCATCAAGTCATCTCACTGTGTTGTCAGCGAACTTTCATAAAAATACTAACTGTGGAAAGCAGAATAATATTGGTAAGTGTAACATAAAAATTTTACAATAATGAAGAAATAAGATTTAAGCATAAGAAGCCTTCTGAGAGAAGAATTAATTCAACAAGATTATTATGTCACTGAGGTTGATGATTTTGTTGTGAAAATTGTGTTCTGTGTTGTTGTTTTTGGAACTATTCATGATGTTTAAGTATTGAGATTCAAGCTGTTGAGGTAGCATCTGCATCAATGTCACATCAACACAGGGTAAACACTGTGTTAACAATGTTAAAAACACAGGGTAAGAAGTTAACCTATAGTAGTACCTGTTGGGAATACTGTTTAAGAAACTAAAGAAAGAAAAATTTCTGGTTTTAAAGAATTAAGTCTGCTAATTCTTGTACGTACTAAAAAGTATAAGGAAAAGGACAGTTACATCTACAAGATTTTCAGAAGATAGCCTTGATCACATTTCAGTAGGTTCTGATGGAATGACTTAGAAATAAGTTTATTTAAACGCAATAAACCTATCATAATATAAAAGTTACAACCAAAGGACTATGTTGTTATTTAAAACTATCCCTCCCAATATGATTTGAAAAATGAATTAACAAGGTTCTTAAATTATATGACTTAATTTAGTCTGGCAGAAACCATTAAAATTAAAATTATTTATGTGCAATTTTTGTTTTTCTTCTTAATACAGTACCTCTCTGCAAATTCAGTACTACAGATACTGTAAATATTATTTGAAGAGTATAATGATGTAGAAACATTGAACCCAAGTGAATAAATATTATCTTATCAACAGGATTTCAGAGAGGTCCATAATTTGCTCCAAATAAGGGTAACTTTGGCCCAAACTTTAAAAGAAATTTTTTGGTTCAGTATTATACAAGGACGGATCCAGTGCTTAGTTTCTAAAATTTTAGGTGCCGGAACGCATACCCACACATTTAATCCACACATATTTTTCAAACATAAGTCCTCTTAAAACTTTCGATTTTTAAAACTTGTAATACAACTTACAATGAGGAATCATGCTTTACCAAATATAGAAAAACGATGACATTTTTAAAACTTTTTATTTATATATGGTACTCACAAATGAAGACAAATCGTATGAAATTTACTTCAACCATTACCTTAAAAAAAAACTGTCTTGAGTCGGACTTGAATTAGGAAAAACACGTCCAAAGTACAATGTTCATCATAAACTTTCTCACTTCGTCTTTTCGACTGAGAGTCAATTGCAGAGTGGCGTCCCTTCGCCAGCCAAGGCTTTACATGGCGCTCAGGCTCATACCTAGCCGCAGGAGGTACCAGAAGCCTGATGCGCAGTAAGTTACAAACAATTGTGATGTACAGTGAGGACGCAGTGGCGTCATAATCAAGTTCATTGCAGAAAAGCCACGTTCACAGTCAGCACTGATGGTGCGACCAACTCTGTTCTTATGTGAGAGAGAGGGATGGAGCCAACCACATCACATTAGATGTAGCGTTGAGTTCACCCGTTATCGAGGCCGGCGCAGCGCCGAATTAAAGTACCCAATTTTCACTGATAGGTTCCAACCGAAATTAAGCACTGGGCGGATCCAGCGAGGGGCCAAATAGGGTGTTTGCCCCCCCCCCCCATCAGCAAAAAATAATAGTAATATATGTGAAAAACGTGGTTGAGAAAAAATAGAATGAATTGAGAAAATGTGTGTAAACTACATTAACTCTAGAACTGGCAAACAACGCTTTAGTGTTGTCTCAGCTCGCTGTACAATGCGTCGTCTCACACGACGTAACTTGTATTAAATATTTCACCCACTAAAAATGATCCAATCTCAATAAAGCAAATGCCATTGGAAAATAAATGTTTTAAACTTTAATTTTTTGTATTTAAGTATTTATTCCAAAACGTACATTTACATATGTGATCATCATTTTAAAATTGTAGTTTTCTAAACAGCTAATACCGAGCAAGAAAACAGAAGAAATGACACAATTTG
>JAGFPH010000011.1:29283-41892 GCA_018207615.1 Philaenus spumarius | reverse complement strand
GGATTCAACGACTCCATTTTCGACATTTTTGAACATATCGATTTTAAAATCGATACAGAAATTACAAACACAATTAGTTTTTTGATATACCTATTTTAAAAACTAAATTTAAAAAATTGACTAATCTGCAACCGATCTAATTCAACTCGTTCGTTTTGATTCTAAAAAGGTCTATAGGTTTTTTTTTAAGTTACTTGTGCTTTTAAAAGTAAATAATAAAAAGGTTTATACTCCTCGATCTTGTTTGAATCTATATGTTTAACTTGTAAAAAAACTTTTAGGTTGATATTTCGAAAATTTTCTAAACTGGAGCCGTTTAAAATGAGTTAGTGGGTCCGGTACTCCTAAAATCAAGAAACCCATTCATAAACCAAGTGGCTCTAGATTGGGCCATTTTCAAGATAACAAGCTGCCACTCAGCATAAATGTTTAAAATAAAAATTCGATATGTATTAAAATTCAGCCAATTTAGAATGAGCCAATACTACATATATGAATGAGATTTCCCCTGTCTGCAATTATTTGTTTTTAGCTGTATTTCTAATTTTAGTGAATAAAAATAAATTTTTGTATTAAAAATACACTAGCTGACCCGTGCGAATATTTCGCAAGTTCGGAGTAGGCCTACATTTACCTGATTTAACACGTTGATTTAATTCAGTTAATTAAGTTTATTTATTTACATTGGTTTATAAATAACAGTTTCCCTATACAATCTTACAGTGTAAACAATCTAACTAACAGCTGTCATGCTAGTTAAACAGATGGTTAGTAGATGGCGCCTTTCATTAGGAACATACAGAGTATAATATAAAAGTTTTTTAAATCAATTTTTGTTATTAAAACATGAATTTTAAGCTGTTTGTCTATTTTTCCCGTGTAGTGGTTAAGGAAAGCTTTAAAATGATGCCTCATTCATGTAATTTGATGATGTATTAAGGAAGTTATGGCGTACCGACAAAAAAATAGTCTTGAGAAATAATATATGCGATTGTTGTTAATACTTTTTAACATAATTTATTTAAAAAAAATAGTAAAATGCTCGTTAAAATAGGCACTTTAAAAAAAATTAAGGGGGGGAGGGGAGAGCACAAACATATTTTTTTAAACTTGTTTTTCTACTCATCGAGACGAACAAATTAAAAAAACGTCAACATCGGTTAACCTGCACCGGGTTCCCACACAAATGTCTATTTTCACTGTAAGTCTTAGGCCTACTATTATTCAATTTTGATTTGTTTTATAATTTTTTTTTATAAAGTATTTTAATAATACTTTGAGAATTTTTTCCAAACCATTGCTCGGACGAAATAATTACAGACGACATTTTTATTGAAAATCACTTCCCCTACAGGGTGGTATTTTTATTTTGTTTACCTTAATCCCATCCCGAAATATTAAGGAATTGTGAAAAAAAAATTGTTTTGATTTCTTTTGACTGGGAAATCGATAGACTAGTAAACTTTATTTTATGTTAATCTACATACTTAATGTACTTCTAAAAAAAAAAATCAGCCGTATTGTAAATTACTAGGACTTTTGGTCTAAAATTACCCCTACCGACTGGCCTATTAGTGTCAAATGGTTATTCAATGTATCTAAATAGTGAAGTAAGTATTGGGCGGTGGTTTTTCTCTTGATAATTTTGTACTCTCTTAAAATAATAGTAAAGTAAACCTCAAATGGGCACCTGTTTGCTTCACAGGTTAATTGAAAAATATATAAAGCCTGAAAGTGGTACAAAAACTTACACCCGTTTTCTCTGACTAAGGCTATGTTCTACAATTTCAAGCCAAGTGCCCGACAAAGTTCCAGATAGAGCTATCCTCCCGATAAATTAAAAGGTGTTCTGCAAACTGCCGGTAGTCCGTGTCGGCAAAATTAACTTAGCGATCCTACGATAAAGTTATCGGCTACTTAAAGCACCCGATAACAAGTTATTCGCAAGATAATAGTATAGAAGAGTTTTAAAACTGTAGAGTAGGCTACTCGCTGATTGTAAAATATGCTTATTTATGAAGATTTTGACATTTTTGATGAAGAAACAGTTCAGTTGATTACCGACTCTAGAAACGGGGTTGGACATTTTCATTTTTAAAGTAAAAAGTATTTTTTGATCGTTTGAGGTTAACAAAGGGAACAGTTAGATTCATTGTAGAAATTATTAGAGAAAAATAAAGACACTTAAAATTAAAAAACAGCAAATATAAATAATAAAGTATAACTTAAGTTAGTAATTATTTGATAAGTTTGAATTTAAACTGAAACTAGTCACTTAATTTTTCACTTTGATAAATAAAAACATAAATTCTAATCATTATAATAAATTTTTGTTTCGTACTTGTTTTAGAAATTATGGTTTTGTCGGCGTTGATTTTGTATGCTTCTGGTCGTTACATTACAATGCTGCAGATTTTCCAGACAAGACTGCCAAGACATCGGCCTTTCGAAAGCTAGTTCGTTATTCTGTCATTAAGGAGCGTCCCTAACCTTATTTCGACCAATCACAATTGACAAAGAGTACCAACCTATATGTAAAATTATTGTAAATCTAACAGATAAGGCTAGGGACACACTACCCGAGAGATCGCCCGGACGGGCTTTACCCGGAACTGGGCCCGAGGCCCCGAGTGGATCAGATTATGTTGACAGACTATCCGAGCGAATGCCCGGAGTCGATCAGTGAACAGTTGTTCAGCTCTGTTGTGCTTTGACAATGCAACTGTCAATACATAAAAAAATTGGCTGTGCTGTATCTTCATCGTCGTCACAGACGAAATAAAAAGAGGGACAGGCGGTTTTGGGTACATACAATTATCGAAAAGAGGTTTTTGTTGGGAGTTTTTATACTTTCTTCTTCGAGTAAATCTATGTCAATATCCAAAGACGAAGACATCCCGTAATTGCTATTCTCAAAATATTTCAGCACACAAGCCACAGGGATACACAGTTGTACACTCGTCTAGGGTTGAAACAAGATTGCCAATGGCTGAATGGCTCCGTTCTCTTTCCGGGTCCCGGGTGATTGACCGTCTAGTGTGTTCTTTGTCATAAGACACAATGCTTCTCTACTTGGTTCCGAGATTTGGACGGACTAACTCTCGGCCGAGCGAGTAGAGAATACCCGGATGTGCTTCCGAGATCCGTCCGGGCAAACTGTCGTCCGGGCGTAGTGTGTTCTGCCTCATGCCTCCCTATGTATCACCACTCGGGCCCGGTTCCGGGTAAAGCCCGTCCGGGCGATCTCTCGGATAGTGTGTCCCTAGCCTAAGTTACTGACAATAACTAATCTGAGAGATAAGTTATCTGAGAGATACAGATAAAACTCATTGTAGAACACAATATTATACTTGTCGGGTAGATTGTCGCTAGGTTAAATTTATCTGCCGGGTAACTATCGGGATATTGAAGAACCGGCTCTAAAACCCAACATTTCCGTACCTTTCTCTTTTTTACTGTAAACAGGAAAACAGATTGTACATAATAAAAAACATAACATTTTAAAAATACTTCATGAATCTCCTTCAGTTTGCACTAATAGTAGGCTATCAGACTATTTACCTTATAACCAAGCGATGAAAGAATTCCAAACAGTAGTACTATAAAGTCTTTGTACGTTGATAAATCTAATGTTACTGATTAGTGATGACTGAAAATAAGCTATATTATAAAGGCCCACACTTCCCCCCCCCCACACCTTCCTATCTTGTCCTTGTTGTAATGATAATTATACTTATAAAACTTATACTAACTGAAGTGTAGGAAAATACGTGTTAGGCCTATTTCACAATGTTACCTCATAGTCCAGTTAAATAAGACTTTTTCGGTGTTTTGCTTCTAACCCCTAATGTATGCATGTTACAGAAAATGTTTCCCTCTCATAAATTAAAGAAAACTAAATTCTATTGAGATTGACTACAAAAAACATTTAATTAAACCCAGCAGTAAGATTGAAATTAATGTGTCAAAGTGCTCCAACTAAAACGCAGCATTTACCAACTCGTACCTGCGACTAATAATAAACCATTTCAGAATTATTACAACTACCTCAAAGTAACTCTAATCATTGAACCAATTTAACAGGTAAAACTATGTACACAACCAAACAGCACCTAAAACGATTCAAGCATATCAACCCACACTCAATGAGCACATCGACACGTCAAACCGGAAACCCAATCAGACAAAATCTACTTATATAAAGTTAGTAATTATATAACTGGGAAGCCGTTCGTTGCGTCAAATAAGGTGATTCGGTGTAGGCCTACCGCCGAACAAATGCCGGAAATTTCGCTGTTGGAACAGACTGGAGACTTGAATTGTGTAGCTTTGCGGAGGATTGTGAAGAAACCCAGGACTAACACAGTGACGTATTTAACCATAGAATTCTCTAGTATATACAGAGAAGGCTATGATTTAACCCATTGAAGAAGACTATGCATGCGAATTCCCACAAGATGAACACACAGAATCATTTTTAGGACTTACGACAGTAAAAAGAAATTTTCCATAATGCACATAGAAAGTAACAAATGGTTTATCTTATGTTTACAACCTAAAACAAACCTAAAAATATTGATTGACACCGGAAGCACTAGATCATTCATTAAAAAATGGATTGGATTTAATATTTCCAAAAATACACTGGAACAAGAACATTTCGTAGTAAGCACAGCACACGGAGTGTCAATAGAAAATTGCATCTAAAGACTAAACCATTTTAGGAAAGAACATTTTTTATGTATGCGATTTTCATAAAGATTTTGACCAACTACTTGGACTCGATAACTTTTCTCCCCAAATATATTCCATACCCCCTATTGTTTCGCATAGGACGCCAAAACCTCTTGCACCGGCCCTGTTAAGTACTTGCACAACATTGATGATTTCAAGCATAGAATGCCAATTTATTAAATTAAAGAATTAAATTCAACGATTGGGCATTCATTGTCTTTACTCAAGTGGTTCTGTTCCTTGTCATATATATATGTATATAACTATACAATCCAAGTACCACTCACGGACTCACTCAACACGAAATTTCAAAAACTACCAAACGGATAGGAATGAAATTTGGCATGTAGCTTCCTCTAGGGCAATAGGTGCTCGCTAAGAAAGGGTTTTAAAAAATTCGAAATTTTAGGGAGGGTTGGGGGGAGTCAAAGTTACTAAAAATCCTCCTAAGAAATACATAGTATAATATATTTATATATTATATATGGATCGGGCCAACTAGTCATAGTATGTACCTGAGAAAGAAATTAAAACATATTTTAAACGTAGAAAGCAATAGCTATAACAACTATTAACAACTTTGGTAATAATATTACAAACTTAATTACTAAAATAAAATGTTGAAAGGCTAAAACAGCTATGAATATTTTAGTACTGTACAACTTACTTGATTTTATTTTAGGCCAGTCTTCTTCATAATCATTGATTCTGTTATCTTCAAAATTGATGTCCAAGTATGCCAGGAAGAACTTAATAGGTTTCCTACTCCTCTCCGTTTGAAATATAGTTTGTACTTTAAGTCATTTTGTACTAATATCTCTGTAAATAGAAATAATCGATTAAATATGTATGAATATATATGTAGAACAGATAAACAAGGTTTCAATAAAATTTGCTCATGTTTTTTTTTAACTAGAAAGTATAATTCAATAATATATATATTCATTTTAGAATCATAAAAGTGTATCATGAAAACAAATAAGAAGGGTTTAATTATTTCTCTCTATAAAAAATCTCTGTTATATCAAACGATGCTTGCTTAGAAGAGGTCAGTTGTTTCATTCTTTCGACTTTTTCGTGTTTCGGAACATCTTTCGAGACAAAACAGGGTAGCCTACTGCTTGGAATGTTTGGAAGCAAATCTCTGTAGACATCATATATACTCTAATAAAACTTATTTTCTCAGATAATTTTGTGTAGTAATTTAAACAAAATAAAATCTGACTAGTTACTATGTCATTTACTATGTTGGAGTGTAATGGAAGAGAGGGCCTAATGGTCCTAACATCGCCATTAAATAAAGTCTTAAATTATTATTTTCCATTGCTTAAGTCTTTGTGAACATTCAATGAAATTATTATCAAAGCAGGAAATGTCTTTCTGGAATGTAAGATGGTCGATTACGCAGCATATTACCATTAAGTTCTTCTGATGAAATAAAATTAGATTTCCTCTTGTTGGTAGAGCCAGCTAAGGTGAGCTCTTCAGATGTTACTTCTAGGGATTTCGGGAATAGAAGTTTACATAGGTTTGTCTTGGACGACTGTTTCTTCAGTAAAGTTTTTTGTCACTTATTAATGAAAGTGGAGAGCTTAGCATGTGGTGTCACCGACTTGCCATTAAGCTCCTGTCACTCCAAACTGTTCGACCAGGGTCGGCTTCAGCTTTTGCGGGGCTCAATTTGGCTCTAAATTATTTAGTTAAAAGCGTTGCGGAGTACTATGTTTATAGAAATGTTGTAATTTATTTTGCCCATGACAACATGAATTATCTCTGAATTATTAATTTAGACTAGAACATCTTAAAAGATTAAGTTGCACTACTTATACTCATCGATGTAAAGACCTAAATTGAACACCCTGCTCCAAATTCAATTCAGAATGGCTACTATTATACATTTTAAAGTATAATGACATAACAACTATACATTTGTATGAAAAATGTCAATAGTTTTTTGTAAACATTTGTTTAAATTTTAAATAAACTTAAAATTTAAAATACCACCGAACAGCTGATCAGATTTTCTTGAATCATAGCTAAGAACTCTCGATCAAGATACCTTTCACACAAAAAAACTAAATCAAAATCAGTTCATCAGTTTGGAATCTGCGATGACTCAGACAGATGCACAGATACACATGTTAAACTTATAACTCCCCTCTGAAAAAACAAAGCAGATGGACGGTAAAAAAACCGTTTCTGGACATGCGGCTGTAAGTTTACAGAAACATTTTTCTTTATTTTAACCCACATAACCATATCTCCGCAAATTAGGGAAATATTGTATATACTTTTTAAGTAATTTATGGTATGAACATACATACACAAATCTTTATAAATAACTTATTTTAATGCTTACAATAAACAATACGACACGAGTTAATAAACATTATAGTAGGCCTATATCAGTTTGTTTAGACAAACCAAACATTAAATTAATTGCATAACTCAACATTTTTAACGTAGAAAGAGGTCCTAACATTTTGTGTTATTAGTGAGTCTACACAATTATACAGATCCAATTGGCTATATATTTTTTAAAGATATCTAAACTTAATATTTTAAATAAAAAATTTGTTCCCTCACACACCCAAAAAAAGATTAGTTTATCTGCATTTAAGAAATTGGTTAATTTGTATTACCTATTTTATTTATTCATTTATTAACAGATTAATTAGGTTTATAGGGATGCTTATGGGCAATAGAATTGCTCTTTAACACACACACTAATGAACAGCACTACAACGCTTATTAATTCCTCACACTATCGGGTCCAACTCAACGGTGTGCACTCGAGTGTACACAATTGCTTCTTGAACACTTGAGTGTTGTTACGTAATTTGTCGGTTCAAGGTCATAACTTTGATTTATGTCATTCCAAGTCACCTCAAGATAATAGTAGCATTGAAGAAACAATACTATAAGAAGCGAAACTTAATGGGTTTTAAGCGGACGCTTGTGTGGTAGTTCAGATCGAAGTCACTCGGAGCGCCACCAGTCTTTTGCTGCTCCTTGAGACGAAACTGACATTATAGGTAGAGTTTAAATTTCGCCGCACCACCAGACCGCGAATATATCTGCCTCTTGCACTGTCTGGCACAAACGCTTTGACCTCCTTTCAACATCCCCAACGAAGAGAATAATTTAGTTTTCGTTTTGGAGGGAGCAAGCACATGTTTCAATATTTGGCGCACGTTGCAACTATATTATACAGTACTGTTGAACAATGAATTATTATTGATAATGTTTTTAATAACCAAATTATAAAATGTGGCATAAATTTAATACTTTTTTTAATGAATTAAAAACAATTTTAAGTAGTAAATGATTTTTTTGTAACTTAACGTAAAAATGTTATGTCAAATACTGTATGAAAATTATCTTAAATCTCCAATTAACATTATTTGAACATGGGTTTTTCCTGAATTTGATTTGATAATCTATTACTGTAAAATATTGTAAAGTCTTCTAAGTTTGTTTGTTGAAAAAATATCCCATACAAGGTAAATGTAAAATATGCATGCAACAGTAATCAACAAATAAACACTTTATTTCGTAAAATCGGACTTAAAATTGGTAAAATATTTAACGAAATATACAAAAACTTAGGTAAAATTGCAAAACAGTTTTTGTTTTGACACCGAACATATATATTTCAGCCTTTCTCAAATAAGGTGTTAGATTGTTCATTACTGCTTTTGGGATATTTAAAGCTTATAAAAAGTATTGTTTTCCAGGCAACACTTATGACAGTTTGGCGAAAAAGCTCTAAAAGATTTATTTTTATGGTCAATATTTTAAACTGGGAGAAAAAAACCAGAAATAAATAAATAATAATAATCTTTATATAAACTATTTACAATCGATCACGTAAGCAACAACTAAAATAATTCAAAGCAAAGTATTGTACACATAGACTACGAAATAATTATACCGAGTGTTCCATAACTAGGTGTACGAGCGCTTATTCTTCGCGTAAGGGATTGAGCTACCGTAATGTTAACAAGTAGCACGGGTTATGAGCTTCGCTGCGCTCGCAACGTAAAAACTCGCCCATCGGCCTCGGATGAGAAGATGCCCCCAATTTAAAGTCCACCACGTGGCTTTGGACCAGTTACTTTTATGTTATTTTACGTTTTGATCGATTTTGGGGAAACCAAGCTAGCTATAAGGCCGCGTAAAAACAAAATGTGCTGATTAACAATCCTATATTTATGTTTTTAGAAAAAACTCTAAAAAAAAAAAAACATTTAATCGCGTAGGAAAATCTACAAAAATCTATTTGCAATTTTACAAAACAAAGAGGGGGCGATAGTTATGGAACATCCTGTATAGCCTAACATTTTGTTACAATAAATAATCACCATGAATATATACACATACATACATTGGAAAACAACATACACACAAATATAATGTTACAAAGCTCTTAAGAAACCAAGCATACACAATTTACAAACTTCAAATTTAATGATTTAATATAAATGCGCTTCTAAAACCAGGTGATCTCTTTGAACTTGAAAGTACACTAAAAGAACAGGTTTTCCAAATTTTAGCTTTGTATGAAACAAGAATTATTCTACAGATGAAATTCTATGTATTTTGATAATTTTTTAAAACTAAGGCCGGCCGCACACTTATCCAGCAAAACTGCTTTAAGCAAAAACGTTTTTGTTTAAATTTGCTCGAACATTTATTTCCTATGTGTAAGATAGGAATACCGCACACTTATCTAGCGTGAATACAAAACGCTGTACAGCATGTTTGAGCACGATGGAGCAAAACGAAAAAACACTGTACAGCACGTTTAAACACATTCAAGCGTGATCGAGCAAGAAGCAAAAACGCTTTGAAGCGTAATCCAGCACGTTTAAGCAGAACTGGCAGTGCTCGTCTCACAAACAACGACCATTGCTGGAAGGCGAAACATTTGGTGTTACGCATGCGCGTATCATTTGTATCAACAATATTCAATCTAAATTTATCAATCAGTAGTAAGCCCCTGTGAAAAATCACAGCTAATTAATTAGATACACATAAGAAATACATAATTTTTAAAAAATTACTATTTAAAAACAACATTAACTATGCTGACGGGTATTTTTAACTCGGTAAATGTATACAATAATATGGATTATAAAACTGTAGGCCTATTTGTAAAACATTTTTATTTACATACGTTATTATATATTTAAAGAAAGATAAAAATACTATCTTTTAATGGCTTTTTATTTCATATTGATAGATCAAATGATTTAGAAGTTATTAATATTACAAGACTTATATTTATTACAGTTGTAAACATAACCCCAAAGGTATAATTTCAGTTCTGAATTGTTTTCAGTAAAAACAAAAACAAAATTGCTTCAAGCTAAAACGTTTTTGCTTAAAGCAGTTTTGCTGGATATGTAAACACTCGGCCTAAAAAAAATGTTTCTACGTTAAGCAGAATGTTTTCGCTTAGAACAAAAACGTTTTTGCTTGAAGCAGCTTTGCTGGATAAGTGTGCGGCCGGCCTAAAACTAAAAAATACTCCGGTAAAATACTCCACACTTAGGGGCTGGATTTGCAGTTTCCACAAAAAGGAACTGGCCCTAAAGCCTTTGCTTTAAAAATTGGATTTGGCGTTAAACGATCAAGATAACTGTAGGGAACTTAATATATATAGGCTACTACTAAAACTAATCCAAACTCAATAAAACCCGATGATACAGAAATTAAAAGACTTAAAAATAAGAAATGGAAAAACGGAATTGTTTTAAAAACCTCCATGACCTCAATGTTTAAAAAAACTTGTATTTTTGTGTAGGTTTGAAATAAATAAATATATTATTTCTGGTTAGCGTTAACATTAAATATTTTATGCAGTTCAATCAAAAAGTTTATGAAAATTTGATACTAAAATAAAAACAACTGTACGAGTCCGAAACACCTGTTGGTAGGAGCGATTTCCTAAAAGTTCAGCCTTAAGGGTCTGCTCCAGTAAAAATAAAATGGATTTTTATCCCATAAGAGCAATGTTAAATTTCATACCATTTATTTCGTTTACTTTTTATCATAAAATTGTTTGCAAGGACTCATTTTAAGCACAGTCACAATACGCATCCTTCTTGCAATTTACATTTTTTTAAATTTCTTTCATTTGTCAAGTAACTGACATTTAGTAAGTACAAAGTTTTGAATTTTTTTCCTAACACAATACAAAATTAATAATGAAAAATAATTTGCAAGTAGGATCCGAAATTTTATAAAGAATATTCAGTTTTTTTTTCAACACTCAATTACAAAAGATAGACTTATAAAATGGTTTGAAATGAGGCAATGTTTTATAAGAAATTGCATTGTTTAGATAGGGATACAGTGATACCGGAAGTGCGTTTCCTGTTGCTTTCTCGTTTACTGGAGCAGACCCTTAAGGCCAGGTTCTACCCATCGGCCATCTTGGATTCGTTGTCCATAAGAGCAATGTTAACTAATAATGCCGATATTTCCGTTATTTATAAACATAAAATTAAAAATTTGGTGTCGTTTGGAAGGTAGCAAATTCTATGATGGGTTTTGTTAAGAGAAATTATTATATTATCTTTTTTTAATTAATGAAATCAAATATAAGAGCCTTGAAGTTTAGTATTTTTTTTTGTCGACGGTATATATTATGTCAAATATGTTTTCAGCAAATATCATTATTTGTTTCATAATATTTAAAATAAATCATTCAAAATTAAAATCGGATGAATATTAAACAAAAAATGTGGGTTCAAACGAAAGCAATGCACGCCGTGAACGTCTTCAAATAAACGAGTGCCGCGCCTGGCATCTGGTGGCCGTCAGGGGAAACAACTGTTGGCGGAGTGATACCTACCAACCTACCTTGTCTTCCGGGGCTGGAATTCAAATATAACTACATATAAAAACTTCGAAAAATAAACACACTGGAACTGCAATACTACTTTCAGTGACTTAATACAGTGTTACTGTAGACCCATACTCTATTATAATACCTGTAAGCGTAAGCTAACAAATAATAATACCCTTAGAAAACAAGCTTAAGTAATAGTGACAGTTTGACTTTTAAAACTCTTTTTTTTTCGAACGAATTTAGAAGCATAGACTCAAGGTCTCTCACTATAGGTTCAACTCTTTGGTACTTTATATAATGTCTAGTTTTTGTATAGGCAATATAGTTGTTAGTGAAGGAGGGATGTTTAAAATTAATCGGTTAATGTTATCTCCTAAAGTAAGAGCAATATAAACATCAGTATTACATCTATTTTCTTATGTGTGGGTGTAATGCAAACTGGTTATGAAATGTGGTTGATACAAATCTAAACTAAAAATGTAAACTATGGTTATTTGATTTTGCATCTTTACTACACTATTGTAACAATCGTTAATAAAACCGGGAAAATTTACGTTATACCATACTTACTTATGGCCTAATGTAAAAATTGCATGAATTAATTTTGAAAATTATTTAAATATTCATTTGTATAGCGACATGTATTTCACACATATTTTCAAAACTACATAATGTTTAACATCAAATAAAATTATTTTATAACTTTAATCAACTTGTAAATAAAACTGTTCTCAGTTTGAGTATAATGGTTAAATGTTTGTAAATATTTGCTAAATGAACAACAGTTAAACAAATAACTAACCAAATCAAATCATTCAATATTTTCAACCAGTGTATTAAAAAATCTAATATTATTAGATGTATGTATCTATTCAATAAATTATTATTAGTAGTTAATTTATTATTTGTAAATATACAATTATAAAAAATACTACGAGATGCTCTTCTTTTTCAGTTATTGCTTTCTTTCACTTTAAAATTGGATTTAGACAAGTTTTATAAATTAACGAAAAGAT
>JAGFPH010000011.1:3259-19348 GCA_018207615.1 Philaenus spumarius | reverse complement strand
AACCTTGAAAGTTAGATTGTTAGATACTAGACAAGGAGGAAGGAAAACAGTATGGTGCTGGAATGTTTTAGTTGATTTTATTTGCAGTTTTTTTGGCTCTACCTCTTGCAAGGCCACCGAGAGGGTTTAGAGGGCCTAGGGCAAATTTTATTCTTGAGGTCCCTTTGACTCGATGCTAAAAGTTAGGGGGAAGGGGGAACTAAGAGTAATTTTTTCACACAATAGTTAGTACTAAAAAAATTGAAAATAATATAGTACACGTAGACATCATAATAATAATATAGTAGTAATACATAGGCTAATAATATTGGAAATTAATGAAAATAATTGTCTATATTGAAAATTAGGATGTTCAAGAAAAACTACCTAGACTCTATGAACAACAAAGTTAAAACTGAGTGACGTCTGTCTGACGTCATCTGGTTGACTGCGACTGCACTGACAAGGAGGAATGCTGCAGTAGTGCCAACCATGCAAATTTAACAAATCTGTCCGGGTAACTTAAAAATCGCACTTTATAATTTAACTTAAAATTATTTTCCCTTACAGAGGAAAATTTTTATTTTGAACTTAGTTATATATCAAGTTATTTTGGGTTTCATACAAATATACAAATATTTTTAAACTAATGCATTATTGAACCAAAGTAAATTCGCTGTTAAATCAACATATTCATTGTTTTCAATTTTATAATTATTTTTAAATCCAGGGGCCCCTTGATGTTGGGGGCCTGGGGCAATGTGCCCCCCTCTCTCGACGGTCCTGACCTCTTGAGCCATCAAGGGGATTTTTTCAATGTAGTAAATTAGTCTATAACCTACTTTATTTAGCTAAAATTTCTTTATTTGGTGTAAAAAAATATAGTTTTATTCAAAAATTTTAATTTTAGACCGTTTTTAAAAAACTAAATTTTTTTAATAATAGGTTAACATTGTTCAAAAGTATTTAAAATAAGTGAGTACTAAAATTAAGCTCTCTAACATCACAACCGCTATTACTTATAAAGGATGTTTCTTAAATAGGACGCAAAACTTCTGCATAAATAAACTTCTGTTTCTTAAATAAAAATAAATAAGAAAAGTTCCTATAAACATATGCCCTAAAACGCTTTCCAGATATCCGCCATTTTGTTTTACAAAATAATTCCTATCTAGAGAAATGTTTGACTGATTTAGTTCAAACTTGGCATGGAGTTTACGTAACAATGATTTGTCTCAAGAAAAATAAGCGATTATATCCAATTATGCGTTTTAAAGTGGCGGTTGTTTGAAAATTTCATACCTAAATTACTCAAAAACCGAACATTAGAACAAAAAATATTATGACATCTTTTTTGTAGTCTTTTTGATTCCTTATTGGATGGAGAAGATGGAGTAACTGTCAAAACAAAAGGATGAAGGATAATAACGGCGTCCTATACCAACACAGTAAACACAACAATATTGTTTGTAAATAAGCTGTTGTTATCTTTAACTTAGCTATTATCATTCATTCGATTGTTTTGACAGTTACACCATCCAATAGGGAATCAAAAGGACTACAAAAAGGTGTCACGACATTTTTTGTTAAAATGTAGGCTACGGTACGGGACTTTGAGAAATGTAGTTTTGAAATTTTGAAATAGCCGCCATTTTCAAACGAATGATTGGATATAATGGCTTATTGCTTATTTTTCCTGAGATAGATCAAATTGTTAGATTAATCTTCATGCCAAGTTTGAACTCAATCAGTCAAACATTTCTCTAGACATGAATTATTTTGTAAAAAAAATTGCTGATATCCGGAAACGAAGCGTTTTAGGACGTTTAAAGGAACTTTTTTAAATTTAAATTAATTTATTCATCGAAATAAAGATTTCTATTCAATTTAGTCACAGATAAATCACCTCTATTAATCTGTGCGTGACCTCTGCGGAAAGTGTAATACACTCGTGTTGTAGGCCTACTGAATAAATACCGCAATATAGAGCAGCTATAGCCTCCAAAACAAACAACTATTTGATCAAGACAAACAAAACTGTACGTAGGCTATTTACGTCATTACTTTCTGTCAACTATTTGCGTTTGCTGAACCACCGCCTTTTGTACCAGGTGATTGAATCGATGCGTGTAACTTACAAATTACAATATTAGTAATTAAGATAGTGTAAGCAATCCCGGATATCTTGGTAACATTATTATTGGTTTTGTAGGACTTGGTAGTCCGAGACTTGCTCGTGAATATTTGAACAAGCTTCCACTTGCTTTTTCCAGCAAGGTTGTGTCTGTAGGTCCTACATAGAAAGTTGGTTTTGATAGAATTACCGTACTGGCACATCCAAAATGTGGGCGTTCAAGATTAAAATAGTAAACATACATGGATAAACAATAGAACTGTATAAAATGGTCTCATTTCGAAATTTCTCGAAAGTATTTTCTTAGTTTCAATATTATTATAGGCCTTTAAAACGAAAGTACAAAATTTCTTTATGCCAAATTTGAAATCTTTACCTTTTTTTACTTTCTCACTATACTATAGTATAGAGAAAGTATAGTGATCGCAAAAAAATCGATGTTGAGATTTTTGTGGAAATATACGTTTGGACCCCCTGAGTCCAAAAAAGTGGGTTTTACAAAATGTCTGTCTCTATGTCTGTCTGTATGTATATCTGTTTGTATGTATACAAAGCTAGAGCAAAACTATTTGATCGACTTCGAACAAATTTGCACCAAACATGTCAATGAGGCCTGTACAGATGCACGAAAAAAGGTTTTGAAATTTCTTGAAAAACAACCGCCTTTTTGGCTAAAAAACCCCAAAAAATCAGTTATTTTTTTTATAAAAAAACCTCTCTAACGATTTTGATAAAATTTGGCTCATTTGTATTCCACCATATGCAAAAAACCGTATCTTTCTAAAAATTCTTGTTTAGCTAATAATAATAATAATAATAATAACTGATTTTTGGGGGTTTTTGGCCTAAAAGGGGGTTGTTTTTAAAATTTTTCAAAACCTTTTTTCGTGCATCTGTACAGGCCTAATTGACATGTTTGGTGCAAATTTGTTCGAAATCAATTGAATAGTTTTCTCTCAAGCTAGGCTAATAATAATAATAATATTTATTAGTTTAATCTCCTACTTTAATATCACCTCTCCTACCCCACCTACTATTATGAAGCCACAGTGAATCTGTTTAATAATTTAAATATGTTTGTAAGAAAGAATGTGCCAGTTTCTGGTACCGTTTATTTAAGATAGAAATGATCTAGGATGTAGGTACCTTATATGGGCTATGCAAGATTAATGTAATAGTCTGAATCAGCTGAATGCTTGTTAAAAGCTACTACAAAATTGTAATTGTTGCGATGTTAGGCTACACTTTTACAATGTTTATTGACTTACACTTGGGAGAGGGTTTTTTATCATGATCTAATTTACATAATAATCGTTAAATTCGGTTATATTAAAAACGAGAAATAAATAAGAATTTAAAGAAGGGAATGAATGGAGGTTGATTATTATTTAAAGGTTGTGCAACTTTAATTTGAATAGGCCTATGGATAAATTTCAAGTTAATAAAGCATTAACTATGAACAGAGCCGGCTCAAGGGCAGTGCACCCGCACTGGGCGCCAGTGGGCTCTAAGGTACCAATAAATGTTTCCCTCCTAATAAAAGTGTTAGTAGTAAAGTTAAAAGGGAACAATAACAGAGCTAACAAAACTTTAAAAAATAAACCTTTTTCTACCGAATGGAACATAAAACGCGAGGTCCATTGATTGTTATTAGATTACTAATAGTTAATACTCCTTTTACGATAAGGGTGCCCGTGTCATTATCACCTTTGGCTGGCGTCACCGCGCCCATCGCCATCTCAGAATTGTGTGTAGGCGCCGCGCCACTGCGTGCGTTGTAATCCGGAATTAATTTTGTGCGTTAATCACAGAATTTTTTCAATAAAAAAATCTAGAAAAGTTCACTTTTGTGTTTAATCTTCAAAGTTGTTTTGGTTTTAGCCAATCTCTAATGTGCTAGATGTACATATATAGTTAGTTATTCAGCTAGATTCAGTTATATGTAGCTACTTATTTATTGTTACACCTTCATGCAGTACCATACTTATATTAAACGTTTGGTGTGGTTACAAAAATGAAATGAAAACTAGCTTTTAGAGTATGCCTATGTTTTTTTTTTATGTTTGGTTCGTTATATTTTAATGTATAAATAATTTCCACTTGAAAATAATTAAAGTTAAAAAAATAAATAAAGTAAAATAATTTGGATCATTTGAACAATGAAATCATTATTCTTATTGTTAATATTTATAATTACTCAATAAACAGTTCAATTTTTGCCTTTTATTCACTGTACTAGTACCATTGTATTTGGATTTATTATTCATGATCTATGCTAGTACCTACTTAATGTATTTTAAAATACCTGCTCTTAAATAATTATTTAAGATGAAATGAAAGAGGTTCATAAATGATGTTACACTAAATACTTTAGTTCTTTTGTCTTTCTTAGTTCATTTTGTGTTAAATAAAGAGTGTCTTTTCGTTTTGTATTTGTTTACATTGATTTTACTTTGAAAACTCCTTAAATAGTCCTATTCAAAAATCAATTTTTTGTTATAGCCTACTATAGGCCTACAATAAAAATAAGAAGAATAAGTAACATGAATAAATAAATATATAAAAAGTATTTAAGAAATAATATTAAGGACAAAATTGTTTTAAAATAACTAAAAAGTGTGAATTTTTGTTGTTGCTTTTTCCATAAGAAATTAGCTTAAAAACTCGATTACGGCAGTTTATTTTTCAAAAATTGTACAAAGTCCACACGGGCGCAAAAATATGGTCGGGCCGGTACTGATATTTCAGGCTTTTGAGATGAACCCTAAAATTACGACGCAAATTTGTAAAGCTTTACTTTAGTAGGGCCTACTTGTGGATGTAAATCATACTAATTAATGGAAAATGAATGAACGACCATCCATAACCAAAATTTACAAGTAGGGGGTCTACTGCATTATGATTGTATATAATAGATAAGATACAATAAGGTAAGAAATTAGGTACCTAATCATTAAAGGCAAATGAGTAAGAGAGTAAAAACAAACTTTATATAATCACGATATGAACATAATAGAAATAGTGGGAATAAATAATTATTCAATAGCTATGTTTACAACTTAATATTTGTCTAGGTGGGACTCAAGAAAGATAATAGCCTATAGCCTATAGGCCAATTCTAAACACTGTCCAAATTGATGCGCATGGTCACGGTGATTTAGTTGTTATGCTTAGACCTAACCTAACCGAACTCAAACGTAACCTATAAAAACCAGTTTTGCTGCTTCCTCTTGCAAACCAACCAGACAACCGAAAACTGACCTGCAAGCTGCAATGCCAAATACCATTCAGTTCTGTAGGTGTGTCTGACTAAATCAACAGCGCTCCATAGTTATAACGGTGTTTGTCGCGAAGCTGTGCATACTGTACCGG
Source organism: Philaenus spumarius (assembly GCA_018207615.1). Lineage (NCBI taxonomy): Eukaryota > Metazoa > Arthropoda > Insecta > Hemiptera > Aphrophoridae > Philaenus > Philaenus spumarius. The sequence continues at coordinate 13,863 of JAGFPH010000011.1, read as the reverse complement.
TGTAGTACTTCATGCCACATGACTGGTGTTGTTTTTTTCGTACCACGTGACCATCTTCCCACCTGAAAAACCGATAAGCGATCGTTCAGTAACATATATTATTATATTCTAAGAATATCTCGATACTTTAGCTAAGCTAAGGTCGAATACGAATTAACAGTAGTGATTAGGTTGTCGTGCGAGTTGTTTGGATTTTTGTGATAATGCGACCTTTTATTCCTTCCTCTTTATGTAAGTAAAGAATTTGTTTGTTGTAGATAAATAAACATGTGTAACATAACCCTATTAGTTAGTTGATGGAGTGTTTAACTTAGCCTAACTACGAAACCAATACTAATGAAATTCCAAATTCTTGAAAAGTATTGAATTAGAAATTGTTAAGTGCGTGTGTACCTAGTTTTACTTTATAAATAGAATAAAATATAGCCTTTGCCTATATATTGTATTTTAATGAATCTAACAGGTGTCACTTATGTAAGTACGTCTTTTAATAAACTGGTTTATGATTTACATGGGTTATAACTCCAAATAATCATTCTAAAACAAACATTGTAAGTTTAAAAAAACTAATAAAACATAGCCATGGACATCCACATAAAACCAAAAGGTTAACCATATGTCAGTAAAATTTACTTGTTAGTAGCCTAATGAGGCAAAACTAACAGTCGATTAAAATAATAAATAAACTATGTTCCATAGTTTTACCAACCATAAGAATAAAGGTTAACTGTTGTAAAAATGATGTAAGTGACAATAATAATCGTAGAAAAGGTTAGGTCTTGCAAAGTAAATAAGAAGATTAAAATCAAGAAAAGTTAAATTTCTCACTTTCTTCTTCGCAGCGTGTTGAAAAATAGTTAAAATACTGACAAATTTTAAATATAAAATGAATTAGGCCTAATATTATCAAACATGTAAAATGAAGGCTATTACATTAATATAATAATAAGTAATTTCTCCCATTATTTTTAAAGAATTTTAATTTTTAATTGAACAATTTTGTACAGGCCAAAACGTTATGAACTCGAACTTTAAGATCAGTGAAGACCGATATAATAAATGAAACTGGCCGTTTGCAGCGCGCCCTTCATTAAGTGAGCAAACGGTACAAAATTAATTAATGCAAATTTTGAGAATACGAGAGAATACAATTTGGGGAGATAATTTAAAATTTTATGGTATTAATTATCTCAGATAAAAGGTAGCCTAACTGAATTATACATTTCCGATAGGTAATATAATTATATGTTTTGTATAAATGGGCCCAACGGAAGTGAAACAATATTTAAAAGGCAACCTTCCCCCAATATCAACCAAATTGACTTATCAGACATAGCAGTTCAATTAATTGTCCATTTGATGATGTTCTGAGAGTTGTGTTAAGTCGATTAATTATAGTTCGTATTTATTTCTTTACTACAATACATCAGGGCTATAGAATACAAGGGCTGGATCACTCCTTTGATGTTGACGCTCGCCGACTGTCCCAAACTTCCTCTCGCCCCCCTCCTATATGACGTCACTCTGGTACCATGACATGCCGTGTAAGCACGGTTCGCCTTAGCTCTCACGTGTTATTTAATATAACGTTGCATACGATAATTCTTTAAAAAATTATGCAATACTCACAATCACCTAAATTATTATGTTAACCAAGTTTGGTGAATTATTTTGTTCAGTACAAGTGTTTAAAGAAGATATATAATTCCGCGATATTTTCCGCCTTTTGACGCATATTTAAAGCTAATTTTCACGGAGAGGTATTCCACAAATTTCTTGAAAAGTTTATACAATGCACACAATCACCTAAGTTATATGTTTAGCGAGTTTGGTTAATATTGAGCAATGATTTTGTTCAGTACAAGTGTTTAAAGGAAGTATTTAATTCCGCGAGATTTTCGCATATTCAAGGCTAATTTTCTCGAAGAGGCATTCCATGCATTTCTTTAAAAAGTAATACAATACACACAATCACCTAAATTATATGTTTAGCAAGTTTGGTGAATATTGAGCAATTATTTTGCTCAGTACACGTTTTTAAAGAAGGTACATAATTCCGCAAGATTTTTGCCTTTTGACGCATATTCAATGCTAATTTTCTCGAAGAGGCATTCCATGAATTTCTTTAAAAAATTACACAATATACACAATCACTTAAATTATATGTTTAGCAAGGTATGTATTTATTTAATGTTACTTTGCAGACGAGATTAATTTATGAAATATTACCAAGATTATCAAAAATATATAATATATAAATAATAATAAAATTTAAACTTAGAGCACCGGTAATTATTGATAACTGAAAATTTAAAAACAACAAATTTTAAGTAATCAGCTTCAAATTAAAATAAACATTAAAACACATTATTTATTTAATGTAAGAGTTGCAAGCGAGATTACTTTATGTTGAAAAGTTACCAAGGTTCTCAAGTAATTTCTTCTGCAGCTATAAAGTTGAAATGTTTTAAAAAAAAATCTTTACTAGCAAAATGCACTTAAAATTGTCAGAATAATTAGATATAAATAAATATATAATATACAAATAATTATAATCAAATTTAAACCTAGAGTAATAAAATTATTGATGACAAAAATAAATAAATAAAACATAATTTTAAATTAAACTTCTAGACTAAATTAAATTGCACAGTGTCAATTTTAATTTAAATAGTTCAATTGTTTAAATTTAACTATTAAATTAAGTATTCCCTAAGGCCTAGAGAAAGAAAATTTCTATAAAGCAGTTTTATTTTATTTTTTAAATATTTTATCTCAGCAGTAATTATTATGTTATGTGCATATCTGCATATAAGCTACTCATTATTTATAAGTATTTATAACTTTTATGTGTTTTATTTTATAAGTATTACACATGTTTTATTAAACTGCAGTATGACATTCAAGTTTTGGTGGTTTATTGTAATAAATACAATTATTTTCAATAATGTGACACATTTTGTTCAATTTCGTATTTAGTTTTCAGAAATGTTTCAGAGAATCAAATTAAAAGTATGCTAACATTAGTACACTATAACGGTTTATTACCTACAAATTAGTTTTATTGTAACTCTGTCTTCTTCTTACATCTTTAGACTAATTGCTTACAGTCTACTTATTGCTTTGTGTATTGTCAATACTAAAATTAAAGAAGAGCGCTTCATAAAAATGTTACAGGTTTGCTAAGAAATTGAAATTATTGTAGCAAAGAATACTTATGAGAAGCGGTGGGAATGGAGCAAGAGGTACCACCGTGACGTCATCACAGTGGCAGCACGGGAACGCTTTCCTTGGCGGATTGGTCTAGCCCTTGTATTCTATAGCCCTGACAATACATAGCCTATTTATGTATATTTTTATATATTAACTATTAAGGTCTTCTATACCTTGCGTAAAACAGCAAAAATATGCACTTCGTACTACCGTGTTTCGGACGCAGTTTTTCAACCTAAAAAGTTGTGAAACATCTTAAATTGTTCTTAAAGGCTTTGTGCTTTTGTCTTATATCTTATAATTGAAAGAAATCGTCGGCAACTCCTTTTAATCAACAGTTTAAATGAGTAAAAATTGATTATTTTTAACGCATTTTTTGGGAGTTTTAAGCAATAATTTCCATATTTTAAGCTAACACGTAAAAAATATAAAGCCTTCTTTATAACTTAAAATAGTTTCCCAGATTATTAATTTATAAATAGAATCCGAAACACGGTATTACGAATGCATGTTTCAACGATTTTGCGGCTTGATTCAGGCCTTTTGCATTGAAATCATACGTACACTCGGGATTTTTCTTCAAGGTAAAGAAGAGCCCTTAACTAGTGGACCAGGCTATCAGGCAATGCTTCGCTATTGCTTGATTCATTTTAAGGGTGGTTATCCCGTTTCATCCTTTTGACTTATGTAATCGAATGCAAATGTTTTTTTATATCAATTACGAATAATATTAAATAATTTTAGATTTATAATTTGTAGGACTTTAGTGCAATTTATTTTTATTGTATAGAGAGGTAGCTACCCCATTTAAATCTTTTTGTTTGTAATGACGATATTCTCTAAACAAACTGGGTATAAATTGTGAAATTAGTTAAGTAATTTTTGAGAATATAGAAAAAGTAATTGGATTATTATTTAATTTTAAGGGTAGGTATTCCATTTCATCCTTTGACTTAAGGGGGCGCTACCCTGCCCGCCATATTGAATATGATTCCCATAAGAGCAATTCTACAGAATAAGTCATTTTTTTCCGTTAATTCGTGGAATAAATTTAAAAATTTGGTTTCATTTTGAAGTACTGTTATATGCGGATGTTTATTGTTAAATACATTTTCAAAAACCGTATTATTGTTTTCATAACGTATGGCATAAACAGTCAAAAATAGTAAACTTCATTAATTTTTTACTCAGTTGTAAAAAGAGATATTGCAAAAAACCTTAGCAATCAACACCCACAATCTATTTTACTTTAAGAAAAAAATACAGCTTTCGTTTTTTTGACAAAAACAACACAAAAATATGCTTAATAGTGAAGGTATGTTTTGGTTATTTAACATTGAAATTGGTACCCAACTTCGCCGTTTTGAATGTAGGGAGCCGAGCCTTAAGGGGGCGCTTACCCTGCCGCCATATTGAATCTGATTCCCATAAGAGCAATGCTACAGAATAAGTAATTTTTTTCCGTTAATTCGTGGAATAAATTTAAAATTTTGGTTTCATTTTGAAGTACTATCATATGCGGATGTTGATTGCCGAATACATTTTCAAAACCCGTGTTGTTGTTTTCATAAACGTATGATATAAATAGTAAAAAATAGTAAACTTTATTAATTTGTTACTCAGTTGCTAAAAGAGATATTGCAAAAAACCTTAGCAATCAACACCCACAATCTATTTGACTTTAAGAAAAAAAATACAGCTTTCGTTTTTTGCCAAAAATAACACAAAAATATGCTTAATAGTGAAGGTATGTTTTGGTTATTTAACATTGAAATTGGTACCCAACTTCGCCGTTTTCAATGTAGAGAGCCGAGCCTTAAGTAATCAAATTGCAAATAGTTTTGTATGTTCCTTAACAAATCTAATCTTTTATTAAACGAGCAATTCTTGTATATTTGTATATAAATTTATTTCGGGGATCTAGAACGGCTCTAACGATTAGGATGAAATTTGCATATAGGGGTTTTTTGACGTCAGAAATCAAATGCGATAAGTAGCTCTTTTCGTCTATGTAAACTCTGGACTTCTTTTATATACCACCTTTGAAGTCACTATACATAAATACATTTTAGGCGAATAGATACATTATAATTACTGTAATTTGGACGTAAGTTTGGGTCACGAAATTTAATTTTGTAATTTCTTGTATTAAAAAAACAGTTAGTTACAACACCTTAAGTCGGCCGGTTAACATGGGACAAATACACAATTGTTTGTATTATGATAAATAACGATACAGTATCGAGTTTTTTCTCAAATAATGATTATTTATTACATATTTAAATATGAACTTCTCTAGTACATTTTTGTGGCTTTATTGTTGTGAACCATATTAGTAATGTTAATTCAACTAAAACTAGTACAGCTCAAAGTTGGCCAAATGTAATAAAATTTGGTATCAAAATTATCAGGAAAGTGTCATGAAACGAAATATGATATTCTTTTTTCATTTTCACTTAAGAAGTTCAGAATTGCAATTTTATACTAGAGCTACTGGTTCACTCAGGCGGCATTAATAAGAGTCAGTTTTATGGCGGGCGAGACCGACCCTAATAATTAGTCACTCTCGTTCGGGCTTTAAATTAACAGGGTTCATACGCGTCCTGGAAAACCTGGAATTTCATCTGTTGTCCTGGAGAACCTGGAAAACCTGGAATTGTCCTTTAATTTTCTGTGATGTCCTTTAAAATTAGGTTTCTGTCCTGGAATTTTGCCCTCTATTCCAAAATACTGATTTCATTTCTAAATTTTATTTAGGCCTACTGATCTGAGTATGTATACCATATTGTGTACATGTAACTAGTTTTGACCGTTCAAACCTAATAACAATTTAAGATGAGAGAATGTAGGTTGTTGAAAATTCATACTATAGTAATTTTGAAATTTAATAGTTAGACTTTCTCCACCAATGGAGAAAGTCTTACCGTTAAATTTTAAACATATATATGGGAAGATGATTGAGCGTACAATAAAATGAAGAATCAAAGAAGCTGGTTTTTCAAAATATTACAAATTGTTCAAGTTTTTCTATAAAAGAAACAATCAACAGTTGAGAAAATGTTGGACAAATTAACTTAATTAGATTCTGTTGTTGTGATGGTGTCTATTTTGTAATGTATAGGTTATCTCAACATGTTAGTTGACAACCTAAAGATTACACAAATTTTCTCTTTTGTTTAGTAATTCTTACTTCTTACTTCTTCTTTCAAGCTTCCGGCTTCAGGTAATGCCGACGACTCAGTGTCCGTGGTAAACCGCAGCTGCCAATGCCCAGTACTCTTTCTTTTGCAGTATAACTTTCATGGGGTTTGGAATGTCTTTTAGTGCTGTTAGAAGGGCCGTCCTGGCTGTGTTTTCGTTCGAGCATTCGAGTAGTATATGCTTCAGCGTTTCCTCCTCCATTCCACAGTTATTGCAGGTTTCGGAATCGACTAGTCGGAATCTTTTCAGATAGCTGTTCGTAATGATATGGCCGACTCTAGCACTCGTAATGAAGGTCGCAATGTGGCGACTGACACCTCTGTACCAGTTTGCAGGCGTCGGAGCTTTTTGAATTTCGAATAACGATCTTCCGACAGTGTCGGTGCTCCACCTCTGTATCCATTCATCTGTTATTGATTTGCAGATTATATTTTTGCATTTGTTTAGTGATAGTTTTGGTGGCATGACGGGGCCCATTTTTGTGGCACGTTTTGCTATTTTGTCTGCCTGCTCGTTGCCGCTTATTCCGCAATGAGATGGAACTCACTGGAAGACGATATTTTTTCCTTTTTTCTTCAGAGCATGGAGTATAGTTTTCATTTCAGATATTCGGTTCAGTTTAGTAATTCAATAATGTAAATTGTTTTCAATCAAAATATATTTATACAATTGGCCAAACCCCATCCAGGAAACAATGTTTCAATGACTCAATTTCATATATTCTTTAGTTAACTCTCACTTCCGTATTTCAATTATGCAATTATTTAAAATATAAATTACAGTTCATGAGTAACATCAGTCCTTGATAATTCTGTAAAATAATTTTCTTAAGTTCCAAAATCAGTGTTATTTACTATTTTTTTTTTTAAATGGTTTTGTTCTCATCCGGCCTATTTTGGTTGGGGACATTAAACAAACAAAAAACAAAACATTGTTTGATTTTAATCTCATCACTTTTTATGACATGTATTTTTCGTTCAAGAGCTGTATCTAAAAAAATACTACTTACCGTAGAATTGTGTGGTTTAAGTGTCCTTGAAAATCAAGGTCTTGTCCTGGAATTGTACTGGAAATGTCCTGGAAATTCTTATTGAAAAACTTGTATGAACCCTGATTAAGAAATTAATATGTGGGCCTAAATTTTATTTCCACTAACTTCAAATAACCATAGGAGGGCATAGTTTGTTGTAATATTAATCCCAGTTAAAATAGATAAACATTTTTACAATAGATCTATTTCTTTACAAGTCTGGTGATAATATCAAATTATTCTTTATATTTTACTTTCCCACTATACTGTAGTATAGAGAAAGTAAAGTGATCGCAAAAAAATCGATGTTGAGATTGTTGTAGAAATATCCGTTTTGGGACCCCCTTAGTCCAAAAAAGTAGTTTTTACAAAATGTCTGTCTGTATTTATACAAAGCTAGAGAGAAAACTATTCGATCGCTTTTGAACAAATTTGCACCAAACATGACAATAGTTGCACGAAAAAAGGTTTTGACATTTTTGAAAACAACGACTTTTTGACCAAAAAACCCCCAAAAATCAGTTATTATTTTTTTAATAAACAAAAACAACGCTAAGGATTTTGATAAAATTTGGCTTATTTTTAGCCCTTAATGTAGGATACCCCAACACATGCAAAAAAACGCATCTTTCTAAACATTCTCGTTTAGCTAATAATAATAATAATAATTATTATTATTAGTTACTCTCCTATTTTAATGTATCCCCTCTCCTACTTAACTACTTTAATACAATTACGAAGTCACACTGAATCTGTTTAATAATTTAAATATGTTTGTGAGAAAGTATGTGCCAGTTTCTGGTACGGTTTATTTCTCGCTGTGATGGTGTCACAGTGAAGTCTTGCATGTAGAGGCACTGTATTGGAGCCAAAATAACTCATTGTCTACTGGCTCAATTAGCACCTTTGCAACTTTACATCGCAGTTCTAATTTTTAGCAGTTTTTATGTCAAATATTAACAACGTTATTTCCTTTGCTTACTGACTTTATATCACAGAAAATTGAATATGGCGTTAATATTAATTAAACGATGTAGCCAGGACAATTCAAATAAAAACAGTGTCATTGTAACACGCTTTTACTACCGTACAAATAGAATAAAGCTGAAAGCAGATAATGTAATTCTAAAATGCTACAAAGACGTCAATATTTCAAAATCCTTAGCCAAAATGGATTATTGCAGCTTGCAGCTCAACACTAAACTAAACCAACTTGATACATTTTAAAATCAAGCTAAGAATTGCACCAGGAGCTTTCAAAACAACCCCAGTAAAAGCCCTACAGCTAGAAGCAACACTGATTCCATTAAAATATAGAAAATTTGAACTGACTGACAAATTAACGTACAAAGGAGCAACTGACCAAAACCATCCTAAGCGAGTCACCAAAAAATAATATAACTTAGTATAACAAATCACAAATAATGGGAGAAGAAAAAACTGTCCATATTTATAAATTCTCTTAAAAGATGTGTGGAAGATTTGAACTTATTCCAAATGAATGTTAACCAATAAAATCAAAATCAATAGTCTTGCTCAAAACCCCTCTAGCTAAAGCAGTTGCGCCTAATTTGCAACCCATCTGTAGACCTGACAAGATCTACTGAAAAACGAAAACATTAACATGATCAGACAGACTTTCCTAAACGTCATGAACATACCTATAAAAGTCATTTTGAATTTTTAAATATTCCCAGATGGTTCGAAAGTCAAAAAACCCCTCAGAATTTGGTGCAACCTTATATATTCCGTCAACGAAACCAAAAAAGTACAACCCATGGGGCCATGGGCTAGAAACTAAATCGCGTAACATCAAACTATAATATTGAAATATATGACATGTATATTTTATAAAGCACTTCAATCAATCAAAAATGTAAACCGTACAAGTTATATGCACAGATCGCAAGCCGCTTTCCTATACATACGTAATACAATTATATATGAAGATTGTTGCAATTTAATATTTAACATAATTATTAATAAAATGATAGAAAATAATTATAAATCCATTGTAATACAGGGGGACCTGTAATGTAGATATATCAGAGAACGTCCATGTTGACTCGTAAAGCTACCTTCCAAGAAATAGATCAAGATTTTACTATACCAATTAATTGGCGATTACAATAAACAATCAAAGAAATATTTTACAAATCTTTTTGGATGAACAGCAAATGAAACCAACAAGGCAATTTTGTACAAACACATGAACAATAAAATAGAAAACTCTCCACGGTTTAACTCAATAACGATTAAATAACAGTGGCCATACGTCATAATAACAATTTGCTAAGACTCTAAGATTCGGGCACGCTAAAAAAAACGAAATATTTTATGTCATATTTGTCCAAAACAATATTTCACCCAAAAATGTTTAGACCTATCATGCACAGTTATTGTAATCCAAACCCTCCAATATAACATTGACTTCAAACTTCATTATAAAAAAAAACCTTGCTCCCACACGCGCAGACACATTACCACGGCCTACAGATAGTGCCAAGTAGCGTGAAGCGTCACTTGAGCATGCGCTGTAACGTCTTACCCTCTCCTACTCGACTTTGAGTCTTCAGTACAGTCACCACCAAAAAGTGTTGATATATAATCAGCACGACTACATAGCAGACATGAATTAGGTAGGGCAGACGGCTCTGATTGTACTCCGCCGTGAGAGGGGAAATGTGGTGGGAGCCGTTGTAGGAGACTTGCACACCCCCTCTTCGCGCTCCATCCTGATTGGAGCTACCTGTACCTGCTTACTGTTTCTCCTATAGATCCTGTTTGCTCACATTCCCTTGTGCTACAAAATAACATTTTTCTAACCGTTAACTTTACTTAATTTTTACTCTAATTACTGAAATCTAAATAATTATTATTTCTCGCAAAATGAGTCTAAACATGGCACAATTGTGACAACTCTAAGCGGTTTACGGTCAGTAGGTTACAAAATCATAAATTTGACTACTTAAAAATGGTTATTGACATTTTATTTGATTGTTGAGTGTGTCTGCGCGTGTGAGAGTGTGGGTCGATTTAATGGTTTGTTTGGACGGCTGTTTGGACAGACTATAAACTAATATGTGTCTTGTATAGCGTTGCACATTCGGGGAAAGGGGGTCCTCTACAACAAATAGTACGATGGTAAAAACATCTGCTA
>JAGFPH010000010.1:2426880-2446785 GCA_018207615.1 Philaenus spumarius | reverse complement strand
ATTGTCAGTCAAACAAACAAACAAACAAACAAACAAACAAACAAACATACAAACTTTCACATTTATAATATTAGTAGGATATATACATGTTGTACTAAACAACTAAACACATTAACGTCTACATAAATATTTTAAACATTATATATCCGAATCCAAGAATATCTACAGCTATAACATAAATGTTTAAAGATTTGATTTAGTCCAGTACCATTCATCCATGTCAAGCACTTCTGAATGTATTGTATGTTATTGATTACCCGTAACTGTGATTCAAAAGCTTTCCCGAAAGCTTCCGCTCTGTTGCCTATTCAATATTTAACTGATTTTTAAAAAGTAATAAAAGATAAATTTCCTTTTCAATAAAATACAAACGAAAAACATTTCCGCTAACAATAATTATTTGTTTTGCTTGTTAAATAAAAAACCTTGTCGATTTTCTTAGTTTAAAGAATTATTTTAAAGTTTTCTTGTTAATACGTTTAGTAATTGGACGTAGTTATGCAAAAAAGAACCATCCCATAAAATTGTGAAAAATGAGATATTTGTCTCATGTTGTTCAGCTCACTGAGTTTTATTTTCTGCAAAAAATAATCAAGCCACACTATACTTGTTATTAAAACAGACCTTTAAGACACATTTTTTTTTATACTTATGTTAATAATTTTGGGCCAATATTTTGCAAAATAAAAAAGTTACACTACTATTTCGAAATATCAAAGTTTTAACCCGAAAAAAAGAATTCGCTTATAACGACGGTGGTCTGCCTAAAGGGGCAAGATAGGCAATATGGTTGCTTTGTAAAGTAGATAAAAGCATTTTATTCTGTACAAGCCTTAGTAGCCGAGAGGTAACGTGGGGTCTTCCTGATCAGAAGATCCAGGGTTCGAATCTCGTGAGACCAGGTAGCTTTACATATCTGTGGTTTGAGGGTAGGAGGGCGGAAGTAAAGCAAACTGTGGTTCGCTCGCTTCCAAGCTGACGGTATATGACTAGTTACCTGGTCTAAAGGCTTGAGATGTTTTGCATAATTTTACTGTAGTATTTCTGTATATATATATTTTTTTTTTAAACCAACCTACGACATATGGGGGAACACTACTTTCAACCTCAAATTTACATCGATTTTGTATAATGTATCATATGTGTAACGGAAAGAACTATGATTGATATAAAATATTAACAAAAATAATCATTTTCGATTTTTTAATGATTTTTTCTGAACATCCGAAAAATCAGACGTCGGGAGCCAAAGGGTTAGCTAACCTTAAATACCTTTACATTATAATGCAAAAAGGAACCAAGTAACATGGTCACTATTTGCTGTAAATATTGAAAAAATACCAAAAGAAACCAACCCACCTTTTTCCTTATTATTTTAAAATTCTGCCAAATTTAATATAATTCACTTTATATAATAACAACTAAAATCATTAATTTAAAATAAAAAACTATTCTAGCACATCAAACAGAATTAGAATCAACTGTCAAGTTTGAAGCCATTTTTCCCAGTTTAGAGGTAGAGTGGCATGGTTCCTTTTTGCATAACTACGTCCAATTATCAAACAAAAATTTATCATTGTCGTTTAAATTTATTGATTTAAATTGAGGTGAAACAGAAATTTATCATTACATTGATCTGAATTAGGGGTATTGATTTCCCATACAAGCAAACCTTGTATAGTTATAAAAATATATTTTACAGGTTTTTTAACACAGTAATAAAATATAAATATATTAATTGTACCAAAATGTAAACATACGATGGTTAAGAATCAATAACGACTACAACCAAAAAATGTGTTTTTCCAAGAATGGTTCTACGGCGTTGTATATATTCTGAATTACCATAAAAACTTACCCTATACCTATAACTTACCCTATTTACCATTATACTTTAACAACATTATTTTTATTGTGAATTGTCAAAATAAAAAAAAATAACATATTTTATTAGAATAAATATATGTTATATAATTAAAATATTGTTTCCAAGACTGTTAGTATAATTGTAAACAAGCTAAGAAATGTTTTTCCTCAATTTGAGTTAAAAAATACCAGGTAGACAGGCCTACTAGCTATAAGCTAGTGTATAGCTTAAATAGGAAAGTTAAACTAACTTGTATGCAACTAATTGCATCTGGTTGCAGATTTACTTTAATGTCTTAACTTTTAAATGCAATAATGTTGCTAACTTAATTATTGAGAAATCGACGATGATTGCATGTATAATTCAATTATCTTAACTTGGATGTCTTATTGTTGTTAATATTAAGTTTATGAAATGTAATTATTCTTACTGTCACTGTTCTCCTATTCAAAGTCCTCATAAATGTAATACAACATAAGTAACAAAATTCTTACATAAACTATCTATAAACGCAAGTAATAGTTCGAGTTTTTTTGTTAAAATATGAAATGTATTGTTGTAGTACATACATATTCGAAGTTGGAAATTTAGTAAAAATAAAATTTTTGTTGTGAATTTACAAATCCATTTACCTATTATACAACAATTCTGACTTTACTATATATTGATTTACAGGACATTAAAAAAATCATAAAAGCAAAAAATAAAACACCTGATTTAAATGCGATCATGAGTCATTTCTATAAATTTCTTTACCACCTGATTTGGTCATCCAGATTTGGTGGGATAAATTTAATACTTAAAATAAACCAGATAATAGTTCTAACAAATATCTGAGAAAGGCAACAAATTTACTTAGATTGTGGATTGTATCTATCGCTGGGACAATAAACGCAAAAAAAGAAATTAAATAGTAATGGAAATATAAAAACACATAATAAATTTAGTGAATTTTTAGTGAATTATAAAGATGAAAATATAATATTTAATCTTCAAAGTTAAATAACTGTTGCAAATTATTTATGGTGTGGTAATTTTAGTGTGGGTGTATTTAAGAAGATAAAATACACATTTACGTAAAGAAAAAATTTTTAAATTTAGTTTATATTAGATTTTTTAAATAACTTGAAGAAAAGGTTATATAATATATTTTGTAGTTTTTGAAACATAAATATTTTGAATATAACAATAAATTAAATCTAAAAAAAATTCTAAAGCATGTCTGATTTTTATAAGTAGAATCAAAAATTACGTTACATGTTTACAAAAAAATATACAGTATAATACGTCTAAAAGTAATTAAATTACAAAGTTATTTGTTGAAATGTGGAAAAATAAACTTGTAAACTCTGTCAAAAATATTTGATAAATCAGGTGTATCATATTTTGTGTTAAGTTCAATATTCTAAAATAGTTTTTTTGATATAAATTTACTACAAATAAAGCCGCGTTTACTCCAAATGTTGACAACAAAAAAAATCATTGGCAACATGTTGTCAACATATTACAACAAGTGAACACACGGGTTGTCAACAAGATGGCAATAAGTTGACAACAAAAAATAATTTGCTTCACCTACACAGACACTAGTGCTATCTATAGGTTGCTATCTATATTAATTTTATTGGAGACCAGTTTTTAGGGATACATATAATTCTAGGAAATTTGACTTTCGAGGTGTACTTAGATTTTATTCGACACATCTTGCCTCAACTGCTTGATGGAATTGAGCTACAACGAAAAATGGAAATCATATTTCAGCAGGATGGTGTATATTTGTATGTTCGTCAGTGGCCAAAAGATCTATCCAACTTGGATTTGTCGTGTAGGAGTAAATCATTGATCTAAACCCCATGGATTTTTTTTTTTTTTTTTTTTGGAGTCTACATGAAGAATGAAGCAGCTGTGAAAGACATTAAACATTGCCACAAAATATCATTGTTAAAGCTATGCGAAAACAAGTAAGAGCTTTGTTTTAGTTTATTGTTTTATGTATATATATAATATAAGTTTAAAAAAAGTACAAAATTTAATTTCTACAACGAAGTGCTTTTTCTTATAGCGTCCATCGTCTATTTATAAAAATGTCTTGATATTAAGTTAGATTCTTTGAAATGGTACTGTATTATTATTTCATCATACAGTAGATCTATCATGTTTTTCGTATTCAGGCAGTAAGTACTCTTTAAAAAAGCAAACGAATACAAACGGATGGTTGTAATAATATATTATTTGAAAGATTATTATTAGGGAAATTGTAAATTATTTTGTCACAAGGTTCGATTTTTTATCTTTAAATATATTACATATTTTATGCTCTCTACATATCCAAGAACATTATAGTAAAAAAAAAAACATTATATGCGCTAAGTTTTCAATGGTAAAACATATTTTAAATTGTATCATCAAATACCATGTATATCTTTAGTACTGCATTTGAAAATATTAAAAGCCTACAAAAAAGTGGTAAAATGAAGGATAATTATTATATGTGACATATGGACAAACAGACATAACACAATTATTAAATCAATTCAATGTGTAGCTTACCTATAAATTATGCAAACCTAAGGGTAATTACACTGAGTTATGAAAATGAAAATAAAGTAAAATTTAACTAAAAATATTGTTTAAAAGGAGTAAAGTTGTAAGAATATTCAAAAATAAAATAACTTAGTGTAGTTCGTTTTAATTTATTTGATTTAACTTGTGATTAATTAAAACTTAAGGTATTGTTTAAAAATACGATTTTACTTTGAAAAATTGGATCTGATTTATCCAAAATTACATTATATATAGGCTACAACTAAACAAAATTTAATGACGTTTATTGACATCCTACATATTTCATTTGTACTAAAATTATAATTAAAATGTTATATATCATTAAGTTAAGTTACTTCGTTCAATCAGGTTGATTAATTGTCTGTCAAATAAACAAAATGCAAAAAAAACAAACAAAAATATATGTTTATAAAAAAGTTTTACAATACTTAAAACTATTCCAGCAAAGTCAGCCTAAGTTCTAATATTACGGTTGTGGTTGTAATTTAGTTAAATTTTAATTTTATTTACTGCTGTTAAAGCGTAATTTGTATTGTACGTCTTATAAATGTAAACTTCAAAATAGTATTCAATAAAATGTAAACAATAACTTTAAGTGCAATACTGTCAATTTTAGGGTATTTGTCAAAAATATAGGCTATTATAAAGTAAATTTGTATGTATATATTACGCCCTAACCCATCATAATTACAACAAAGACTTGCAAAAAAATTACATTTTGATCTTTGTTTTTATATATAAATTTAGAAAATCTGCAATGTGGAATTATAAAGAAACCGTAAACCTCATTTAAATTTGCTACTGAGTGCAGTACAGTTAATTATTTAAATTGGTACTTTTGAAATAACATATTAAACATCGATAATTTTATTTTTTTACTTATATTTTCAAACAAAACTAAAATGAATATATTTTATTATATAAATACAACATTATCTTACTCTAAATAAGTACAGTTTAGCATAATTTTGTTAATGCTAAAAAATCATTTGTACATTTTTTGTAATAAATTTATAATATGTTTAAAGAGTTTAATTATAGCGTATCTACATAAATGTAATATTGTCTTTATTTTAGTATGATTGTTTGTTTATTCATTTCTTTTTAAATTGTATATTTAAATATTATATAACATATAACTTTTAACATTATATGAGTTTATTATAGCAGACTGTTCGTAGATTTCCCATGAGTCAGACATCATGTTATTAAAAGTGTTTTTATAATACAACTTTTAACATTACAGTTATAACATAATTTGCGAAACAAGATTAAGACATTCTTCGATATGTTGAATACACAAAGAAATTTATATAAACTTTCCCTCTAAAATTTTTTGTAGCAAATATCTTGTCTTATGTACGTAATACATTATAATACTAAAATAATTAGAGTTTGACAAATATATTTTAAATTATTTAACAAACTAAAAATCAATAGATGAAAAATGCAATAAATAAATAAAGTCAAATATTTGACAGTTATAAAGTATGCAAATTATATACTTTTGCAATTATTGAGAAAGAACTAGTACTAATATTTGATTGGGGACATTACTTACGGCTTGGTTGGCTACTAGCCAGGTACAAAGTTATATTTACTATTTGCCCATTAGTGATTGGATAATATAGCCTACATGCAAGAGAGATATAATTCCAGAGCGTTTGGTTGAAAGGTCATATTAATAAGCGTTCGGTTTGTGTTAAGAATAAGTAACACTTTTAAAACGTGTAATAAAGTCAATATTATTTTTAGATAAAACTTATAACGATAAAATATTTTTAAAAATGTCACACTTTTTTGAGCTATACAAAATAATATTTACGTACACCCAATTTCAATCCAAATGTGTAGTATGTACTCCAATCATATCTTTTATTTATGTTTTAAATTGAATTCGACTTTAGAGAAGTTGAACTACATGCTGTATCAACTATCCATAAGGCCATTTTTATATACAACAAGGCATTCATATTATAAGATATTTAAAAATGAAACAGAATAAAAACACTACATCTATATTTGTAAATAATCCAGTTGGGATTTCAAAGGTGAAAGCGAATAGTCACACCACCCACCTTAATACATTTTATTTATAAGACACCTTAAAATAATAGGCTACATAAAACATGATTGATTTGTCAGATTATATATCATCAAAGACAACCAACATTGAATGTATTTAACTATTTTTTTATGAAATTGGTTGACCATAGTCGAACGATTTCAGATAACTTGAATTATTATTGTCACTTGGAAAATTGTTACATAACTCGAACCAGTCAAAACTATTAAATAGAAGCAAATACCATAATGCAATGTATTTGGTCAATTAATTTAAGGACTAAAATAAAATTCAGAAATAATTGAGTCTAGAATACGGATAATTTATGGGGATCGGCCTCATAGTTTTCTTTTTTTCTCTTTTAATTATGCAATGCTATTTTTTACCTACCAATACATCAAAAGAAGAAGTTCTAAACGAACAAAAAACAATTTGTTCCACTGTTTTAGTTTCAGCATGATTATGGTTTTTTCGGACTTTTTTTGTAATTTCAAAAAACTTTGAATAACATTTTTGCTTTATAATCAATTAAAATTACATTTTGTTTAAACATTGTATACATACTAATGCAATTTTTAGAATATGGAAAATATGCTATATTTTATACAAATTAATATATATGCTATAAAAACTATAATAAAATGCTAACAATATAAAACATCAACCTTAAAAAAAACTATTTTTGCATGTCTAATGTTTTTTATGGTATCAAGATAATGTGATAAAAATTTCATTGTTATATATTTTTTAGTATCAAAGTTATTCAAAGTTTAGTAATGTGAAACACAGGAAAAGTAATTAGCGGCAAATAACATTCAAAGTTTATATTAACAAAATTTTGAAAAATAACCTTGTTTTTAGCTTCTAAAACTCTCCTGCTCCATACGTTTTCCATCTTCGGTCTTCTTAATTTCTTCCTCTTTCAACTTACTTGATTTTAAAAGATGTCTATATTTCTTGGTTTTTTTTCGGAAGACCTAGCTTTTCGAATGCGAAGGCGATGCCTCTTTCTTTTCTTATCATGACTTGCGGTACTTGTGTAAGTCCATGTAAGGCCTCGTTATCGTTTTGAGTCTTTTGAGTAGGTGTAAAGAGTAAGTTTTAAGTAGGTTTAAACATCTAGTATTCTTTTTCTTTGTTTTTTTGTGCAGTGGTACCACATAAAATGAATACATGACAACAGAATCACATTTAAAAGATCTAAGATACAAGCGGTTATGCAAAAATCAAAATGTCACCTGTCGCACTATTTTACTAAAACGAGTAAACGTACCCACAATAATAAACAAAACTGCTTGAAATTTCACACACCTGCTTCTAAGAACATGTACTAAGTAAAAAATAAAAAATGTTTTTGAAAAAATTCCCCAAAATGAGTTTTTTAGGAGGCGAATCCATTTAAAATTAATTTGAAATTATTACTTTTATTTACTCAAAGATTGAATAACGGATACATATTATTAGAATGTAGTATTTTGTATCTCTGATAGTAGAACAATTAAAGAAAATAAGATAAACAATACAGTTTAATTTTATTTAACTACACTTTTCAACTAACTGGTTAATTTCTTTAGTTTTTTTAACTTGAAATTCTTTCGACTTGAATACAATTAACGTTTTTCATATCAGACACTTAATTAATCAGACACTGATATTCTTCTTTCGGTTTCAAAACTCGATTAACCTGGATCTTTTTAAAATATCTTTAGATAAACAGTCACCTATATTGCATAGTTGTAAGTGTCGCAGATACCAAGACGTGTCGGTGTATATACATGGATTAGTAATTTAAAAGTTACTATTAGTTACAATTTTAGAAGTACAAAGAAGAAAATCTTCCAATTCTTCAGTTTATTCTATCTGTTGAGGATTTTGTAAATTTTCGAGATGTTTGCTTGTGTGTGTTATTCAAAATAACATCTGAAAATATAAACTTTTTTAATAAGAAACATGCTAAAAACTCTGTTCGTAAAATTCCTTTGAGATATTTACTCTAAAATTTAAAAGTTTTGTTGTAAAGAAGACTTTGTAAGTTACTTTCTTTACTTTACGAAAACGACATAATATCATTCCCTTTGATAAGTTAAACGTCAACGTCAAAGAAAGTTTCATTATATTACCACTAACGTAAACTTATTAATAAAGTGGATGGATTTAATTTAAATTAAACTGAATCGCTTAACTCTAATCACAATCAATCAAGTCAATTAAAATACGCGGCAGTTGTTTGCTTGAAGAAAAAGGATATTGTGCTTTTTTATTTTTAAAAATCCTTGAAGGAAATTTTAACGAGACACTAGTAAAACACTGAATTAATTGTTTTGTCTGCACAAAATTAATACTTTTATACGAATACGAAAGGTAGGTTAAATTAGTTTTTTACCTTATATTAGTGTTAAAATCACAACGTATAATTATTTAAAAAATTCAATAAATACATTTTATTTCACAATTGTAGTAAATTATTTATACTATATGTAGGATATAACATTGAATATAACAAATCAGTGTGTTACGTATGTTAAGTATGTACAAATAGAAGGCAAGCCTCGAAGTATAATTGTAGAAAACCTTTTGAGAAAACGTAAATGTGAGATTTTATTACTTTCTTAGGTATTGTATAATACGGTAATAGATTGTACAAAAATTAGAAGATGGCATGCGTGTTTTTTTGCATTCTTTTTTGTTTGTATTGCAAACTAACTTAAATTGCAGCCACGTTAAATCACATAAGTATGTAAGTAAAAAGAAACTTTTATGGAAGAAGAGAGAGGTGTAGCAAAATATTTAAAAAACTATAAACATAAACTTTATTATTTAGGTAGGAAATTTAATCGGAATAAAAAACATAATAACGAGTAATAACTCATTCTATGGATTTATAATACAAATTGAAACGGCCAATTGACCGATTCAATTGGGGTTAATTAATTACATTAATTAAAATAAATTCAAAGTCAATATAACAAAGGATTAAAGCCAAAGGGTGTCAGAAAAGCCCAAAATTAAGATAAAAAAGTAGTTTCCAATGTGAAAATAGTATTTAGTAATAATTTTGAAGAATTAACTAAAATTGTGTTAGTTAAATACGTGCAGACTATGACGTAGGCTTTAGCGACAAAGTCGAACAAAAACCTTGCAGGATCTGACAGGAATTGACTTGTCCAGTCTTGTCTAAATTTGGTAGAAATGAATTAACATTGAAAGATAGGGGTTTGTAATTTTATAAAAAAAAGTTGTTATTATTAGATTTATGTTAAAAGGAGAGTTAAATAAACAAGGAGTAATAAAAATAATTTTGTTATGATAAATTGTTAAAAAGTTATAGACAAAAATGTAAGCGTAAACAAATCGATTTTGCAGAATTTGAATAAAATCCAAAAACAAAGTAGAGTCATTTGTAGAGTTAAAAAGGGTTAAGAAAATAAAGTAATAAAAAATATAAAGTTATAAAGTTTTATAGCTTAAAAATAGAGTGTAAAGTCATTCTTGGGCATAAAAAGGCCAATAACTCATAAAGTTCAAATGTAATTAAATCATAAAAAATAGCATTTAATAGAGTCAATAATAGGGCATAATCGAGCCGAAGTTCAATATAAATAAATAAATAGTTTTGTAAAAATAAAATAAATTAATAAAAAATTTTATTAATTCAAAATAAATACAAGGGAGATTAATTAAAGGGAAATATTGATAAAATAGGGTATATATATGTGTAATAAATTGTAATGCCATGTGAGATATGAAAAGAGCTTTAAAGGGGGGGGGGAATGAAACGCCGAAAACCAAACGAAGGCAATTAGAGTAACATCAAGCTGAATAACTAGACAACCAAACAAGCTATCAAAAATCCAACACCAGATTTACGCGTTTCAAGACCAACCGAAGAGGATACAAGCAAGAAAAAATGGAAAATTTCAAATTTACAGGAAATAAATTTCAAAATTTAAGCAAAACTAACGAAGTCTATAACTCAAGAAGGAAGAGGAGTAGAAACACCATTCGAATTCCAGGGAAACCAGAAAACGTCAACCAATCCATAGAAGTCAACAAAATCAAAATCCGACCACGCAAAAAGAAGTTATAGAGTTTGGATGAAATCAAAGTCAAGTTCGCAAAACGACAGGCACGGACATGAAGTCAAGCCCGAAGCACCAAGAGGGAAGTGACGTCATCGGAGCTACTACGAAGAGCAAAACAGACCGCACATTGTAATTCAATAAATGAAGATAATAATTAAATTAGGCCTAATCGATGGGAAATAAAGGCACTAAAATTCATCAAATAAATCAGGAAATATATTTAGACCAAAAAATATATTTCTAAAGCAAGAAATCAGGATTTCTTGTTACATAGAGGAAGATGTTGGTTTGACAAGTCAAAAGTCGAGGATAGAAGCCTGCATCCCCTCTAGCATCAGTTTAGCACGGAACGCCAACGAGTAGACATCTGACCAAGCTCCGAGGGTACTTAGAGAAAGTCAAAGGGCGATCAGTTCGGTGTGCGTTACGTTTCTAGCTCCGGCCTAAAGCTAAGTCGGGTCGTGATAATTTCGGGAGAAGAATATCCATATAAACGGCCTATCTTGCCAAAAGATACTACAATCAACAGGGAGAGGACAACTTTAATTAAGTCTAGGAGAAGACAACTGTAAGCCGAAGAAACTATTCTGGGGACCAAAGAGAACAACTTTAAATCGCTGGAAATCGACAGAAGGAATTACGCGTCGAACTTCTTGTGTTCTGTAAGTGGCAAACGATCATTGTTACTTATAATTTTAAATAAATCCCTTTTTTACAAAATAATAAATAAATTAAAATAAACTAAATAAATAAATTCAAGTAGATTCTGGGGAAATTGAATAAAGTAAACTCGTTTAGTAAATTTCATTACTCACAATGGCAAATCGTCTTATGTAAATAATATAATCATTAATATACAAATTTTAATTAATAAATTAATTAATCACTTTGCTATTTTTCAATATATGTAATTATAAGTTAAAGACTAATAAATTTCATTGTGTTTTTGAAAATAATAATTTGTTGTTTCAAAGTTAATGGATTTATGTTAATTAATAAATCGTTTTTGTGTTTTCAATAGAAAAATTTTGAATATATAATTTACAAATCCAATCAAATTAATCCTAAAACCATTCAGTGCTCTAGTGTAATTAAGTCAGCAGGTGAGTTATTCACGGATCACTACAAATTTAACTCCAAAGGGAACGATCCCGAAAAAGAGTCTAGAATTGAGCTAGTGTACTACACAAAAGACAAAACAGGTCTAATTAATTTAAAATTTAAAACTTAAGAATAGGAAACAAAAAGTTTTCCTTTTCTTGCCCTCGCCAAACCTCTCAAATTGTTCTCACGGGGTAGTACAACAGAACAACGTCAAATAAGGCCTGAAAACACTTGGGTGTTATTTGATGAGGGAAAGTGTTAAAGTTAACAACAAAAGGTTGTGTTTATTGAATAAATTTAAAAGGGTAGGGAGGTTTGCGCGTGGCAAACTGTATGAGTTTTTGTTTATGTTTTTTTGTTTACTGACTTTGTTAAACTTTAAGCTTAGATAAAATAAAACCTGAACACATAATCTCACAATAAATACGTTTACTAACCTCAAACGAGTTTCAACGACAATGTCGCCATCCTCAGTGTTACACGGGCTACAGTAACCAAACTATAACTTATCTAACAGTGTGACAGTCTGACAGTGCTAAACAGAAGGTGCGTACCCAACAGGGGGCGTGTCATAAGGTTTTGAATTGTAAAAGCATTTGAGAAGCTAAACATGTATGTACTGTATTTTCCAGTATAAAACACTTCTCGATCTCATTTTAACACACCTAAATCCAGGCTAATAATTACTTCTTAACATTATACAGAGTGTTCATTTGAAAACTTCAAACTCGTATTTAAAGACTCATAGCCCAAGCATCAAAATTCTGTAAACGGGAGTGTATAGTACTAATTAGGGGAATAAAAAATATATATTTTCAAAAGATCTCAATAGGTGACACATTCCTTTCAAGAGGTATTGTGTTGAATGCGTTAGCATTCGCGTACTTATTCTCTGATCCATAGATAAAAATAATCTCAACACTTCCTTGAAGGCTGTAAACCATTTTCCTTGTGAAGCAAGACGTACAACACGCACAACTGTCACTGAGCATATTGGAGACCTTTGGTGTGTTGAAACTAAAAATATGTCCAAAGATAGCCACTTACCAAAACAGTCTCCACAAATACTGTAGATAAGGAAATAAAATTATAATAAGATACTTACTTGACCTTATCACGTACAAATACTGATAAACTGATAACAAAATTGGCAATTGTTACGTTAAACGAATATTTTTATCTTTTTGGCAACATCATTGCATTTAGTAATTAATGGTGTTGGGTTAAAAAGCAGTAAGTAATAGTTAGTAATAATTGTTGTGTAAGAAATAACATTATTGGCGGCTGATACCAAACGGCTTGGCCGATTTAAATATTTTTTTCACCAAAATACAGCAATTTGTATGAGCTTAAATTTGAGGTGTCACAAGGGATACGTTGCCATTTAAAAATGTTTACTATGGGAAAGAGTGGGCATGGGTTTGAACACCCCCATTTGGAAAATATATGTTTTTTTATTCCCCTAATTAGTACTATACACTCCCGTTTACAGAAATTTGATACTTGGGCTATAAGTCTTTAAATACGAGTTTGAAGTTTTCAAATGAACACCCTGTATATCAAATGTTATTCACACATTGTACTGCAATTAGAAGAAGAAACTATGAAAACGGTAAAGTAAAACCTTCAGTAAATTTAAACCATAATATTAAGTTACATTTAAACAAATTATGTATTGCATATAAATAAAACAGAGATGGGATATTGAAACGGGAATAAACACCTTTTAAAATATGTTACAACATCTTTATAAAAAATCATATAAAATGTTAAATAAATATATATTAAATAAAATGTTAGTGATGTGTGTAATCTAGTTGAATGTACAAGTAAACTATGTGAAGTTCGTGGTATTAAGTTAAAGTAAAATACAATATTACATACAGATACATTATATAAAATTTTAAAAATTAATACAAAAAATACAAACTAATTAAGAGCAAATAAGGACGAATGTGAATAATTTAATTAATTTTCAATTACAGATGTTTAGAATAAATTGTCTGATGGCCAAAGACACAGTTAATTCTCTCTACATCCAACTACTCCTATACTTCTTATCAGGTAGTGTAACAGTGCAGACACAGATAAAACAAGTCATGATATTGGGAGCAAGCATGCCCGAGCTTGAATCTCGACTCGCTCCCACAATACAGAAAAGACGTGAGTATCGGTGCCTAGAATTTAAGTATGACAAAAAGAATAACTACAAGTTGTTTTATGGAAAAAGAACTTAGATGTTACAAATTTTAAACATGTTAAAATTAAATAATAATGTTTGCTGTAATTACTTATGTATAGTACAAGTTTATTGCCTTACATAATTCCAGGTTGGGAAGAAATTATATTCTATTAAAAAACCCTTAGTATTAATACCTAATTTTTATGTACAAGTTTTAATAATCATTATTTAATATTAATGTTTAAATTAGGTAATTAGGTCGTATTCAAAATGTAATCTTAGTTTAGAATTGAAATCAATTTTGCGTACCACAAGAACGCTTGTAATTATTATTAAGTCCTTTCTTTAAAACTAAATAATTACAACTAATTTATGAGAAAAATTTTAAATTACATATAATTTTCATTTAATTATAAAAAAACTCTAACATGCATTTAATGTTATAATTTGTAGTGAAACTTAAATTAAAACTTTCCTGGAAAATGAACACATGGTTTAACGCATTCTATAGGAATGCATAATTATATTGTAGAAAGTTTAAAATTTTTGATCAAAAGACTCATATATTTAATGAAATACATGAACAGGAATTTGCTTGATGAAAAATTTCTAATATCGGAATAAATAATTATATTTTGTTGGTTTGTTTCAAGTTTGCCGCCTTTTTTCTAAAACAATTCAAGTACTGTATGCTTGGTTCTGGTAAATATATTTATGGACCAGACGTTTAATAGATAGGCTAATCTATATTCGTCCCCTATAAGGTAAAGTATCGTAAGTGCCAATTTTCATAAAATGAGTTTTGGTGCTTACGATAAACGGCTGGTCTTCCCGGATCGTTTAGTTGTAGTATTTTAAGTGCCAAAATTCATTATCTTGCTGAATTTATCATTTAAAGTCTGATGTTGTATCCACCACATGCATTTTAAAAATATCGTAACCACCGGTATAAACAACGCAAGCCCCAACACTTGCAAGGGAAAGCAACGTAAGCTCCATATTCTCTTTGTCACGTCAGAATATATATCGTATGTGCCAGGTGCTTACAGTATTATTTTCATCAGACCATCAACAGATATAAACTTTAAAAATGTCTTAACCGGCAATAAAAATATCTTAAGCCCCTATATTTTAAACCCAGAAGCCTAAGTTCAGAGCCTTTTTGTGATTTTATTAGTACCATTTAAAAAAACTTTCTGTCTTTTAACTTTTTTTTGGTAATATAATACTGTAGTAGAGATGTTAAATGGTATTTTTTACAAGACATTTTATTTTTTGTGTCACCTGTAAAACTTACAGTTTGGCACTTACCTTATAGGGGACGATTATGATTCAAGCGTTAGATTAAGCTTTGGTCATTTGGTGTTTGAGGAAAATTATTACATTACGTTGCATTGGTTATATGCACGAAATTGCAACCCTTATTCAGATGTGTGTGTTTAGAATATTGTGTATTGATTTCCAATAAATATGTGTAATCGTTTTAAAAACATCGAACTGTTTTGTTAAAACTCAAAGTTTTTCATTTTAAAATATTTTCTGAATTTATAAATATTAAAATAATTGATAATTAAATAAAATGGATTTTAAGGTAAGAAAATATAGGCAAACATAGTATTACTAAAGTAAGAAAATTATATGGACACTCAATAATATTAATGAGCTGGTAATATTTATGCTATAAAATATCAGAATAAAAGGAAAATCAAGTTATAATTTTTATTAATATAAGTAGGTTTATTT
Organism: Philaenus spumarius; assembly: GCA_018207615.1. Taxonomy (NCBI): domain Eukaryota; kingdom Metazoa; phylum Arthropoda; class Insecta; order Hemiptera; family Aphrophoridae; genus Philaenus; species Philaenus spumarius. The sequence continues at coordinate 2,431,177 of JAGFPH010000010.1, read as the reverse complement.
TTAATTTCATACACGTTATAATTGTAAACAACTATTTTGTTCGACTGTTTAATTTTTATGTTACAAAACAAATGCTATATTTAATCAAATTATAATAGCGTTTAAAGGTAAACAATAATACAATCCTTAATATAGATGTTTCATTGTTAGAAACCATAGCAACAATTGGAATATTATAAATCAACCCAAAACATCTGAAAGCATAGGTGTATATATCACTTATTTCTTTATGGAGAGAGTTATTCTCTATTCTGTTATAACCGATTGCAAAATTAACCTAAAATTATAAGAAAAATGTATAATTTTTAAATTAAATAATGCAGTATATATTTAAAATTTAATACAATATTTTAAGCAGATTACTGTGACTATACATTTAAATAGATTAATATTTAGGGCTTTTAGGTAAATACGTACAAAAGCATCAAAACCGTTTGAATTAATATTTTCTTTTTTATGTGAATTTTTATTTAGTTGTTTAAATTTGGTGAAATGTTATGCATACTTCGTATGAATGACCTGAATGACCATGCCAAAACTAGGTTAAAATCATATTATAACACTAAATTCTGCTTAACATGATCTTAATTATACAGTATAACTACAATGTAATACATATTCTACAAGGAATGATCAAATATTTTGGTATTACATAATGTATCAAGTTAATAAAACTAAGTTTGATATAAATTTAAGTTGTTTAATAGTCCTAATATTTGTTATTGGCACTTCTTTTTATATGGTCAATTTCAAGATATCATTTTTGAAGTTGTACTAACAGCTAAATTAAAACATAGCACCTATAATACGTAAACAATTAAAAATATAGTAAAGATTACTGCTAATACTATATATAACTAAATCTATTTTGTTTACGAAAGATACAATATATTTATCTGATATATATCTAATGAGCAGGAAGTACAGGAAGCAGAACTGGTTACATCCTGTTCACATGGGTCACATTGTCATTGAATCGATTTTAATTAGTATTTAAAAACTTCGAAATAGTGGATATTATTTACTTACCATATTATATATATAGGAAGTTTGGCTTAGTTTTATTAGAAACAACAATATCGATATTGCATTAGATAATAACAAATCATTTTTGAAAAAAAAAACATAAAATATTTATTCACGAGTAAGGGAAAAACGTAAAGATATGCAACAATGAATGTATTATGTTTCAGAAATAAATTTTAATTTTTAAATGAAAGAAGTGAAAATTAAAGTATGCGGAATAATGTTCATTTACTCACTTCTTTGACGTATTCATTCCGTGACAGTTCAATATCAGTACTATCCGTGTTTCATAATTTGTATACACAAGTGCCAGTTATGAATTTATATTGGACTTTGTTTTATTAACTTAATGTATTATTTTGTTTTACTATGTAATACAAAAATATTTGATTATACCTTGGAGAATGTATAGACTGAATACATATTATTGTTTCTACACTGTAGTTATAGTTTATAATCGACTAAGCAGAATTATGTGTTTTAAACTGATTTTAACCTTGTCTTTGCTTGTTGATTCGGGTAATTATAAGATGTATACAGGGCATATTACCAAATTTAAACAACTAACTAAAAATTCGCATAAAAGAAATTATTAATTCTAATCGGTTTTAACGCTTTTGTACCTACTTACCTGAATACACTAAATATTAATATATTTAACTGCATAGTAACAGTAATCAACTAAAATAGATTTATTTAATCCTAATGTATGTAGTGCAATATTTAATTTACATATATTAAATTTGCTTTTTTTAAATTTCATATTTATTTTGCAATCGGTTATAATATAAGAATGATTGATCAAATCAAAAAATAGATAATAAGCGTTTTATACACATAATTATATTCTCTTAGTTGTTTAAAATTAAATACACATAATTTAATATATAATAACATCTACAGGTCAAGCATCAAAAACCAAAACAAATATGAAATGTTTAAATATTTGTTAATATTGTATTCCCTTAACGTTTACTACCCCTTTATTTAAACATACATTTTATATGTGGTCAGCCTTAGATATCAATAAATTTCCTTCTATGATATTTTCTTGTTTGTATAAATTTACTAAGCTAAATAGTAGGTAATATAATAATACTACACTGATAAAAACAGTATTGAAAGCATGTGAAGTATACCCAGTTTCACTTAATATTGTGTACGCATTGTGAACACATTGTTTTCACATTAGTTTGCCCCAAATAATTTAAACAGAAGCATTAATATAATATCTTATGGCGTCAAATTATAGTAAGAATTTAAAGGTAAGTTATGTTCCTACTTATTTTGTATGCACTAGAAAATGTAAAAGGCATTATTTTAATGCAGTTTTACCCCAAACAAGAACCAAAGGGTTACAAGACTGCCTATCAATTATATTACCAGTACATTACAGCTAATCTAGTTATAACATGCTAATTAGAAGCCTGTTAATGTTAGACTCAAGACAAGCTACATCCAATTAGAAAACCAATTCTACATTTAAGTGCACTCCAGTGATAAACTAGGAAATTTAATTATATACATTGAAGAAGATACAAAAAGGAACATAGCGTGAATGCTATTAAATCGTATTATGTAGCCTGCGGTTAAACTATTGTGGTACTGTATTCTTATTATATAATATATAATATGAATTAAATAATACAAGAGTAATAATACTTTTAACATAAGTAGCAATAGGATCACTTCAAATAGTTTATTAAAATTTTATTGTTTGTATTAGTTTAAAATTAATAGTGTATGCATCTTGTACTGTAATTTGGTTACTTTTGGAAAATTTATAAATTAAAGTTTAATTTTTAACTTATGGTTTCTTAGTCACATCACACGTAAAACAATGTTGAGTAATGGCAAGGAAAAAAATCACAACTGTTACTCTAGCTTATAAATTCAAACTAAGTTAAAGAAACTCCCAGATTAACTAAATTTGCATTAATAGTGTTGAAGCAATGTTACACATATTATAAAAGGTATTTCAAACAATAGTTAAATATACAAAATCTGATTGTTATAAACTAATGCCTTCAAACCACAAACGGATACTAATTCCATTATAAATAAATTGTGTGTAATGCACTAGAATATGTATAACAAGTTATATGTATAATAGTGTTGTAATGTAGTGTAAAGACTTTCTCATTATATCATTATAGATGTAACTACTGTATTCTATAAGTAGAAGTTACTGATTGTTATAACTTCTTAAATATAGTTTGGTAATATGCTTTCAAGGTGGACGTAATGGAGACAAAGAAAAGTAAAGGAAACAAAACTTGATATATATAATTTTTAATAATAAAATGTGTTTTGGGGACTTCGATAGCTGCTCATAGATCTCTCCTCATCTTCGGTCTCACCATAAGAGTCACTGCAATAGCTAATTTTTGTATGTAAATTCGGTAATAATCCAATTTTGTTTTGTGAATTATCAAATTGGCCTTCATCAAAATTTGTTATTTAATCTACATCATTTGTTTAAAAATCTAACAAAAAAACGAAAATTCCTTTTTTAAGTCATATGGATATGGTTAATTATTCCTAATGATTTTTAAACTTAGTGAAGCATTTAAAAAATAAAGTATATAAATAATAATTTTTAATTGTTATCATAAAATTCAAACAATTAAACTAAAACTTAACTTATATTTTGTATAGAATACCGAACAATAATTCACAACTTGGATTTAGAAGTAAAACCAAGTAAAATAGTTTAACAGTTATAATAAAGTTATAATATTATCGTAGTATTCCAATTTGTACAAAAACCTATATTATTTTTCATAATACAACTTTATTTTAAAACGAATTGATATTATTTAAACGTGTAACATATCTTTCATTAAGAATTCACGTACTTGAACTTTTAAAAAAGTGTGTAAAATATTCAATATATTATTATTATTAAACATATTTTTCTAACAATTTATAACAGGTTATTTACGTGTTACCATTTTATATTTGCAAACTAAATACAATCTTAACATGGATGTTGATAAATTTTACTTTTTTTATGATTGTAAAAAACAGTGAAACTTTTCACTCTCAAAATGCAATTAGTTTGTATGTACCACATTAACTTACATGTCAATAAGTAATTACTAAAATAGCAAGAATCAGTTGATTTAATATTGATAGAGATAAATGAACGGTAAAATAAAGAATATTTTCTTATTACATGAATAAAATAATTAACTTAAAACATATATATATATATATATATATTGCAACGGATAAACCTTATGCAATGCGTGAAAAATTGAGTTTTGTT
>JAGFPH010000010.1:2411799-2421880 GCA_018207615.1 Philaenus spumarius | reverse complement strand
CTCCGTGCGTCGTTGCAATATATATATATATATATATACAGGGTGATTGGTAGTCGGAGTGAAAATTTTCAAGGCGTAATTATGCATGCAAATTGCAACAAAACTACGCAATTCGGACAGTTCTATCTCACACCCCCTTCCAGAAACAGCAATTTTTAGATTTTTTCAAATTTCTTGACATTGCCCATGAAAATCTCATTTTTCTCAACTTTTACCAAACATATTGTCACTTTTTATGATTTCTTTGGATAGAAGATAAAATTTTATATCAGAATAAGTATAGTGTGCCACATTCAAGCCCTCTTGAAGCCTTGTAAAATCTACTTGAAATAAATATTTTGTAAAATTAAGAAAAAAGGCGCTACAACTTACTTAAGACATTTTTCTTATGCCTCATACTACAAACTGTTAACCCTCAACTGGTAACGTTTCAAGTTGTAACAAATTTGTTAAAGTGGGTTCTTTCAGACCCCCAACTCGTTTTTATTGTTTTAAATTAATTACTTTTAAAGGCTAATTTAGCTATAGGTATTTAATAATAACTTCTTTTATGGTACAAAAGTCTTGTATTTTTTTTATGTTTACCATTTCACAATTTTTTAACAACATTCATTTTTTCTACATGAATTTTACCACGTTTTTATGTAAAAAGAAAAAAACACAAATTTTTCCTAGTAAAAGTATTATGTATTAGAAAACACAAAATGTACTTTTTAATATATATATTTTTAGGTAGAAATTTACCATAAAAAACCCTAAATTCACACACACAGAATGTCAGTAGTCAGATTCCTAGGCCGAATCAGATTCTAGGCAAGAATCACAGGGAATCTTCATATGTTTAGTGCACATATGCTTGTGGCACTTGAAACATGTGGTCTGTATCTTTACATCTTTTTTTCTTGGACATACTGTGCTCCTAGATCTTTGTCCAGGAATATTAAATGCAGCAGGAACGTTTGCAACATCAATTTTGACTTGTTTGGCTGCTATTTCCCGTATCGCTTTCGGCGAGCGTTTCATTTTAGCTCTTGCTTGTATTTGTTCTGCATCTAAGGCTAAGCCCAATTCTTGCTGGAATTTTTTGCGGTTCATATTACTTTGAAGAAAATTTCAGCACTGCATGGCTGTTTATCCCTGCAATATCTAAAATTCTAAAGCGTTAGAGGCCAGCAGTTGGTTTTCCTGACTGTAGAGTAAGTTGTGCACAACTTGTCAATCCACTCCACCTTTGGTCATATTGTAAAAGGTAATACTCTCTGGTGTTTGTTCATCACCCGTTCCCTCATCAATTTTGTCGTCTTCCAAGTGCATAGTCGATAGTAGCACATTTTTATTTTTTAAAGGAACAAGATACTATGGTTTTATCTTTCTGGTATGCGAACACAGAAGACTTCAATGGCCTCTTATTTGCAAGTAACTCTTGAGACAATTATTGGGTTTTTTTTATAGTTCCTACCAGCGTTACACGTTGTGCCAACAACTTGTCCGCTAAGGGAAATCTGGTGAACCAATTGTATGTGGTTAGGTTTCTACCCGAACCATGAATCGGTAGAGTCAAAAGCATCGTTACATCAAGTGTACTATTTGATACCTTGAAAGGCCCATCACTCTGTTTTCCTACATAGACCTCAGAATTAAGAACGTACCATGTTCTAGCATCTATTAAAGTAAACACTTTCAGGCCATACTTGGCCGGTTTACTAAATTTGTGCTCACGGAAAACTGTAACGTAAATGGTAACGTGGGGTCTAGCGACACCCCAAGCACTTTTGAAGGTTATGTTGAACAAACAAACACACAGAGCTAAGTGACTGAACTATGTACTGGACACTTCCAAGGTCAAAGGAAATTACTGAGAGTGACAGAACTTCTGCCAACCCCAGAAAAAAAATATCTCCACTTTTGTAGTTGTGGGGTCTTTCTACACCCCACGTTACCAATTGAGGGTTAAATATCACAAAAAACTTCCCCACATCTTAAGCTTTAAAATGGTATACTAGAAGTGACCTTTCCTATTCGCCTAAGGGGCGGCAATGGGCGTTAAACATAATTATTGATCTGTTTATGATGAAATAATAATAATACCATGGTAGCTGGCCTTCGTAGTCTGACTTTGCAGGTTCGATTCCGTCTGCCGGAACTGATAAGAGCGGTCACCACTGGCCGGGGCATGTTACTAATGCCGAAGGTGTATGTCAGCTGTCTTTAGATCGCCGCACAGGCCTTTGGGCCCATGGCGACGGGCAACTGAGGTTTTAATAAACAATAATAAAAAATACAATATCAAATTAATTTATTTGTAATTCAAATTTATTGTATTACAAGTTTAGCTCTTTTTCACTGTCTACAGCTTTAGTGTTCGCTTCTCTTTTTAGAAACTCCCAAAGAAAGAAGTCTAAAGGCGTAAGATCAGGAGATCTGGCCGGCCAAGCGATGGCTCCGCTTTGTCCAATCCACGTAGGGTAGTTGTGGGTAAACCAATCTCTTACCTCGTTAGTGAAATGAGGAGGAGCGCTATCTTGTTTAAATGTAATATTATCTCTTTTATTTTGATCTAGTAAATACGAGGATAGGTAGGGTGTGCTGCAAGAAATCTAAGTACATTGGTCCATTTAATGTGTCTTCAAAGATATGTGGGCCAATTAATTGATCCCCTATGACACCAGCCCAGACATTAATTTTGGAAACGTCTTTGAAATGCCCTTTCCTTTGTAGCTCTAGGGCTTTTGTTCTGACCAGTGATGCATGTTGTGACAATTAAAAAAAAACTCCCTCTCTAATAAACAACGATTTATCGGTCCACAAAATCTGTTTAAAGAAACCATACGGCTAAATGTCATTAAGTAACCACCGGGAAAACTGAACTCTTGGGCCAAAGTCAGTTTCTTCTAAAGCTTAAACAGGATGCAAATGAAATGCATGGAGTTTGTTTTTTTCAAGAAATCATAAACTTTCCAATAATTAGAAATACCAATATCTCTTAGAAACGTCTCTAGTACTTATTCCTGGATCGTTGTGAACAGCATCAATGATTGCTTCGTCCATCGCTACCAAATATGCAGCAAATATTTCATGATGCTGTTTGTGTACGGTGCCAAAGTCCACAAGAAGCTGATGCAATCTTGATAACACTCTTGTACAAGGAATTTGTCGATTCGGGAAGCGACGTTTATATTCCCTTCTGGCGGCACGAGCATTACCATCACAAAACCCATACACGAAGTGCTTATCAGCATATTCTTGTGATGTGTATTCCATGGTAGCTTTGACTCAACTGAGGTATGTTTTCAGGAGCAATCCAATGAAACTAATTTGTTTGTACAAATGGGAATGTTTGTTTTTTATTAGGAATAGGAAAAATTTAGATAACTGAGGTAAGATAAAGGAATGAAATAGTTTCATAAGAGAGGAAATGTGAAAACGAAGATAGGGTATTTATTATAACTATTTCATCACAATAATTATGATCAATAATTATCAATAATTATGTTTAATGCCTATTGCCGCTCCTTAGGCGAATGGGAAAAGCCACTTCTAGTATATCATTTTAAAGCTTAAGATGTGGGGAAGTTTTTTTGTGCTATTTGACAGTTTGTAGTATGACGCATAAAAAAATGGCTTAAGTAAGTTGTAGTGCCCTTTTTCTTAATTTTCCAAAATATTTTTTCAAGTAGATTTTACAAGTCTTTAAAAGGGCTTGACTGTGGCACACTATATTTGTTCTGATATAAAATTGTTTCTAATTTCCAAAAATATCATAAAAAGTGGCAATATGTTTGGTAAAAGATGAGAAAAATTCGATTTTCATGGCCAATGTCAAGAAATTTGAAAAAATCAAAAACGGATGTTTCTGGAAGGGGGTGTGAGATACGAGTAGAACTGTCCGAATTGCGTAGTTTTGTTGCTATTTGCATGCGTAATTACGCCTTGAAATTTTTCACACTGACTACCAATCACCCTGTATATATATATAGATTATAAACTTGTAATTGTCGCTAAAAATTATAAAACAGGGAAATATGGTATTGCAATTGTTTAAACAATGATATTTTAAAACTAAAGGGTAGCAGTGTAATAAAAAGTAATTTACATATATAATTTGTATAATAGAAAGAGGAATAATCAGATAAAACTTTTAGAATAATTTTAAGTATATCTACATAGGGTTTACATGGGACCTGATTACATATAAGGCAACAATCTAAATATATCTTCATAGGGTTTACATTCGTATATGAGAAAAAACTAAAGGGGTTGAAAGAGAACTAAGTTTGGAATACAATGATTCAAGTATATTAATAGATTATTGATTGAATATAGGTGAATTAAGCGTAGTACGGTATACATTTTAAAAAGGAATGATATAGTTTATCGTTAAATTACATAGACATCAACATTGACCTAGATACGTTGTTAGGGTAGAGGCTGCGAGGTGACGTTATCTTGTCTCTAATACTGCTGACTACAGGTTGCTGGTGTGTCAAATAGCCTTGTAGAGAGTTCCAAGACATGGATTTAATTAACATGGGTTTTGTAGAACAAAATCTTTGACGTTTGATTGAATTTAAATGACTTTGTATTAAATATAATGAAAATGCTTTCGTATAATAATATTATTGAATATTGGGCACATAATAAGAGATGTATTTATAAGAATAAATGTATTATATTACAAAAATTATTTAATGTTGGTAATTCAGAAAATACCTTTAGCATTAAAAATTTAACTAAAACATGTAGGTTTGTAATATAATTTATTCAACTTGAAGAGTTATGCTTGATTTAAAGATAATTTTGTAACGCTAAAGGTAAATTGGGGTAACAGTGTAGAGGTATAAGTTTTAAGAATAATTTTTGAAAGTCTCAAAAAGGTGATTTAGAAAAACACGAATTAGTTATAAGCTAGATGTCGTTGATGTTGACGATTTTAGTATCAAAAACCAAATCACAATTTATATAATGTATTACTTTAAAAAAAAAGGTTATATATTTGATCTTTTTCGAGAAATATGTAACAAATAACTACTTCTAATACCTGTATAAACCTGAGAATATTTCAAAATAATTGGACAAAAATATTTATTAAAAACGATTGTTTTTAAATGTTCTTAACTGGATATGGTACTTTTTGTGAATAAGCTCTTCAAATAAGGGTGCACTGTATGTTTCCTTAGATAATTATTATGTTTATAATTACAAATGTTTATTAGTAAAAAAAATAATAATAATAATGGCTAATGTCTGAATAATCGATAATAATAAAAACAAACATTTATGATTATTTCTTTTTATTAAATGTGTCAATGGATCAGATAAGCGTGATGACAAAACTAACTGAAAAAAAAACAATTAATAATAATATTTTTTATAGATTTTAAATCTTCTTTATGTTTTAATTATTATAAATGTTTACACTTTTGTATTTATCAGTTTCTGATTTAATATTATATTTACTTTACTTCAGATATAATAGCTCCTAAAATGTTGAACTGAATTTACTCCTAAGTTAGCTTGGAGTATAAATTATCCTAGATTCTGACATTGTATTTGTGCAAAGTAGCAGATTGTTACTACAGCTAAGTCAATTTACATACTTAATTTAAAATAGGAAAGGCATTTCCTCTAAATTCACAACTCTAGGTGAATTAATTAGTTTCGGTAATACTTTTTTTTAAATATGTTTACTAAAATTTGAAATTTCTGAGACAAAGGAACTATTTATGACAGTAACTCAAAATATAAATTTCAGGATAATTGTCTGGGTTACTTCTATGATAACATTCAGTTGATTTAATTTACTAACTTCGTTGCATATTATTGTGGTGTGCATGCCAATGAAAACAAACTATGTGTTGTTTAAACTTTTAATACAAAAACAAAAATTAAAATGTTGATCTTAATTAATTGCAATTAAATGTCTAATTAAATTTGATAAAATGTATGCAAAACAGTTGAACTCAATATATAAGTTAAAATGTCTGATATAAAAATAATATGTTATTAATACGCTTAAAACGATATATGAATCTTTTGTTATAAAATACACTTACACTTGTGTATCAAACTTTTAGTGAAATGTATCCAAATAACCTTAACAGAGTATAGACAGAAATCTATTATTTCCCAATTGATATGAAATCCGTAATAATTGTCAAGATATTTCGATTATACGTTAACTGTGTCTTATTCTCCCATTCCTTTTGTAAATTTAAATAAAATTATATGAAACAACTATCCAAACTGATAAAAACTGATGCACATATTTTATATACTTTCATTTCACATACACAACTAAATAAACCAATCTTTCGCAAATACCTATATGCAATCCGGAGCCCATATATGCCGATTAATAAACAGGCGAACTTATTTCCAAATTAAAATCAGAATAATTTTAACAGACCCGCTACTTTAATTAGCCACACAAATTAAGACGGTTGAAATTAATATTTATTTTACTATATATAATAATTAAAAAAATTACTTTGTTTAATATTAAAATCTGTAAATTTAATTAACTAAATAATTGCATGTCTAATTTAAACCTCATTTACCTCATTAACCTTTTTCTCAAATATTATGTGTCTACAAAGTACTCATAATATAATTTAAAAATTAGTGTACTTCTTCAGTGATTACTTCGTCATTACGGACATTCACTTTGACGGATGTTGCAGCGGTGTTGGCCATTATTTATGATACCTCTGTAAATTTTCCATGTGACCTCAGAATAGGCTTTGAACTCCAGATCTGTCGGGATGGTTCCCGATCTAAAAACGTGTTGCAAGTGTAAGTGGGAAAAGTAAATACATTTTTTAATGGCTCGCCATTTATTAGCTGCTATGAATTATTATAATTTGGCCCTAAGGGTATACAAATAACTATCATGACCCCTACTTTGTATCTCCGATTGTTGCTTCGGGGATGAAAAGAAGCTGCGCAGTGTAAGTCCGGTCTTTGAAGTTTCTGCCTGATTTACAAAGTGATTCATTATTCTCGACCAAAAAGCTTAAACTGCATTTCATAAATTACCTGGGATTTGGCACACTGCCTTTACTTCCTACTTGCATTCTGAACCTAGTGTGTTTATTGGCAGATTTCCGATTAGTGATATTTGTTAATTAATCATTTATCTCTGTAAGAGATTAAATATACAAATAGTCCCACTAAGTAATAATAGTACTGTATCTAATAATTATAAAGCAAAAATGTCAGAACTTCTGTGAGAGATTGTTTCATGACATACTACATTAAAATATTGGATTCCTTAAATTGGTGTTTTTAATATTTTCAATACATGCTGTAGAAAAAGTTTTGATTAGCTATTTTTACTGAATATGGTTAAATTATTTGATAACTGCAGATAATCAAACTTAAATAATTTAGTTGTATTGCAAACGCATATTTTTAAACAGAAGATTTTAAAGTAATTCATAAATTCTATAATAATTATTATGGTAAGAATCCAGTATTTACCTGAAAAATAGCCAACTAAGAGAAAACCATGTACAAGTATCTATCAAGTACAAGAGATTACCTATTAAGTAAAATATATTTAAAGGCTTAACAATTTATAAAAAACACAGTTGATTTGTGATTGAATGACCAGCTTTTGAAAGAAAACATTGATAATTTAATAGTAATATTGAATAACAATAAGGGAATAGTTGGATTTAGAAAATAAGGCCAATACAATTTTTACATATGCATACTAACTATTAATTCTATTTATAATTTTATATTTAAAAATCAAACACAAACTCAGAATTTAAAAAAAAAAATAAAACATAAATTTAAGTCAGTAAAAGTCGTAGTGTACTGCTCTTGAAATTATCTTTGTATTTTGTTTTACTTTAAAAAATCATAAAAAATCCGTCTAAAATTGCTTATAAAACTAAGGAAGTCATGATATAGTCTAATTCTACTTAAAATTTTACAAATTTTGGTAAGATTGCAGCCCAAGTTGTTAAGTAGTTTTCTCAGAAAAGGGTGTGAAGTTTAAAAATATGTTTTAAGCTCGATTTTTTAAAATTAATTTTACAATTAATTTGGATTGGAATCACTGAATTATTATTGTTATTTTCTTTTTTTAGTGGTATGTTCGGCAGAATTTTCGGCTCCAACTACCAGTGTAAATTTTAACACGATATGTCTACTAACTTTTTGTTTAGATGTAAAAAACGCTTTAACTAATAGGAAAACATGCAAAATACTATTTTCAGCTATAAGTACGAAATAAATTTGTTTTTCACCTATGTTTATCTAGGATTTTTACTTCCTTTGATCCATTTCCTGAATTAATTTGTCAGGGTTACCGTGAAACACCCTTTATATTGCAATACAATTTTGTATATAGTATTGCAGATTTTGTATTGCCTAAGTGTACTCTCTATTTTAAACTGGTTACTATTAAAAATGTCGACTCTAATTATTAATGTGGAATAATGATTTGTTTGTCATTATACCTAATTTTTTATTTAAACACTATTCATACATATACGAATAAGTGATATCTTCAGGAGATAACTTTACTTAACGGTAAATTGTACTTTATATTATTTGAAAATGCGATTTTGATGAATAAATATTTACGTAATATGTTATTAAATGTTTGTGGTCATTATTTACACACCATAGCAAAGTGATTATACATTTAGAGAAACTTAATATTATGTATATGTGATCGTTTTTAATGTGTTTCCCCTTTTAGATCATTATCACTTTTAAATAAAATGTAACTTCAAAATTAATATTTAATTACAACCTTACTTGGTAATATTGATGCATAACTAATAGTACGTTTCTGAATTATGTATATCATCGAGAAGTTTAAAACATACTTTAGACATACAAAATAATGAACTAAAATATTACTTATTGAACATTTCAAATAATATAAAAATGTATGTATTTTCTATGACAATAACACAATTATTTTTTTATGTTACCTAACATGTATAGTACATAATATTATATGTTCAAAAGAATTGACCAATTATTGCGTTAATAATAACAAACGTATGTTGAATCGTAACTTAAAGTTAACATAAGATAACATAAAGGTACCATTAATAAATGATTCATAATGATTCATTCAGAAAATAAATATTACAATCATACCATGCTATTATTTCCATATTATCAAATTAAAAATACTAACTTTTACGTTAAATACTATAAAACTATACTCCATCAATTTCATGATACACTAAAGTATGTAAATCAAATAGTTTATACTAAATTAAATAGAAAAAATAGCTGTCCTTATCCATATATATTATAAATCAATCAAACTAAAAATAATTTGGATAACAAAGCGCTCTGTTAATTTAACCAAATATAATTTGATATTGTAATTTATAATAATTTAGTAATTAATTTTCAAACATTTTTAATTAATACATTTATAATACTCCAAAATAAATGTAAAGTATATTTATTTAATTACCTAACATTGTTTAAAATAAAATTAATGATATTATCCCCTGGAGCGGTTCATTAAATCATGCAATGTAAAATACAGTTATGATATAATAAATTAAATCAATTGATATCAACATTAAAGTAAATAAAAATTTGTTTCATGAAATTAAAGCAAATTCAATAAAATAATAATTATTGTTATTAACAATTGATGCATTTTATTACTTTTAGTAAGAAATATTGAAGTTCCACGTACCATTTGTATTTTAACAAATGACACCCATGTTGTTTTATTAAAATTGTTTTATGTTCATAAACGTTGTATATTTTGTTTATTAATTTTATCTACTTTAACCGAGCTGATAAAAAAAACATTAAAGGTTGCGAACTTCAATTGTTATCAAAAAGTCTCCCTTACAAAAATAATAGTAATATTGTAAATAAATTAAATACATATGAACGATAACTTTCTTATCATTGCTTTAGTAATGATACATTTTAAATATCTATAATAATGGGGTACAACCTAAACAATTGCCACCAATTTGTCTAACGTTGTAAAACTCAGAATAATGGTAACATACTGCTCCCTAAATGACATGAACTATGGTAAAAATGAACAACAAATATTCATGATTGTAAGTCAGTAAGTAGT
>JAGFPH010000010.1:2395780-2411789 GCA_018207615.1 Philaenus spumarius | reverse complement strand
AAAGTCTACGTAGTGTATACTAGTTAAATTACAAACACAACACAATACAGTTTTAAGTTATAGGATATTTTAAGTGCAAGTTTAGTGAAGGAATACTATCGAGTAATTATAATAGCTAATCCAAAATATATGTTACAACGGATATTAAATTATGACGATCCATGTTCCATATAAAAACATGTTTAGTATTCGCTCAAATACTTTGGCTTTAGCAATTATATAAGTGTTGTGTTTGTTCCTATCTTTGAAGTTATACTTAGGCCTACAGTTCAGAGAGTAAATACATACAAATGTATGATATAAAGTAATTGACTGTGTTTGTAATGGAACGTTAAAAAAGCTGTGGAATACAAAAAGAGTACTTAAATTCTTACACAATACACAGTGGTTGCGTCAGCGATTTTTTAACAGCAATTTTGAAACTTTCAGCGCTCCTAGCGGTTAAACGGTTAAGTTTATAAAACAAACAAAAAACACCAAGAATAAAAACGTCTTAAAATTGCATGTACAATCCAAATCCGTCATAAAAAATAGGGGTTTCAATGAGAAATTTCATAGTTGAATTTTCATACAATTTAAAGACGCTTTTATTCTTGGTGTGTTTTTAACAAACTTAACCGTTTAACCCCTAGGAGCGCTGAAAGTTTCAAAATTACTGTTAAAAAATCGCTAACGTAACCACTGTGTGTTGTGTAACAATGTAAGTACGTTTTTTTGTATTCCACAACTTTTTTAACATTCCGTTGCACAAAATATTTCTCTTTGAGTTAAATTTTATTGTTTGCAAATAAATGGTCAAACATGCCTCTAATAATTGTTGAAATAAGAGTGTTTGAAACTTTCAGCGCTAAGTTTTTCAAAAAAACACGAATAATAAAAACGTCTTAAAACGTAGGAGTTTCTATTATAAATTTTAAAGTTGACCGCCATATTTAAAAATGGCGGCTATTTAGAAATATTTTAACTACATATTTTTTTATTTCTCATAAAACAAGGAAAGGTACCACATTTAAAGTTTGCTGTAAAATTAATACTTTCTGAGATCCCAATGGTGGCCCAATTAATTAAAAAATCACATAAAATAGAAACTGTTTGAGAGGCTGTAACTCATAAACGGTTGGGTTAAGGCAAAAATACAAAAGAATAAAAATGTCTTAAATTTGTGTCCCCAATCGAAGTTCAACATCAAAAATAATGGTTTCAGTTAAAAAAAAATTAAGTTGGCTTACATATTGAAAAAATGGCGGAGTTTTTGGAAATTTTAATATTGTATTTTTAATGCAAGTAAAAAGGTAGGGAAGGTCCCCTATTTAAAGTTTGTTGTAACTTTTGTAGTTTCCGAGATCCCAATGGTGGCCATCTTGAGTTGATCACGCTGCATATTTATATTTTTTATGGATGTAAAATTCTATAAAATAAGTGAAACCAGCTGTTTTGTTAGTGGAATATTTCACCAATACATTCATAATGCTGCATAAAAAAAATAAAAATAATAATAAATAAACAAATACAATTAATGTTAAAACTAAGTTAAATAAAAAATTTCAGGTTTTCTAAAATTATGTTATAGCCTAAAATTTAAATTGAAAGTGTAAAACTGGAGAAAGAAAAATGTTTGTGTTATACAGGGTGGACCAGCTAAAGTGTGACAATAGCTAACTTTTAAAATACGAATCAGACAAAAATGTTTAAATAGAACATCTGCCCTTAACTTTTGATACCTTTTGGCCTGTGTATACAAAATTTTCAAAATCCGCCATTTTGAACCCAATATGGCGGCCAACTTCATTTTTTTAAATATAAACCCCCCATTTTTATGATGTTTTGGATTTATGGGCAATTATAAGACTTTTTTGTTCTTTACATTTTTTTTATAAACCTAACGGTTCTCATGTAAAATGAAGTCGAAGTTTAATTTTCTCACAGCTAATCACTCATAAAGGTTACAATAACCAACTTCTAAACCATGCTTCAGACAAGAAACCTTTTTTGGGGCACTTGCCTTAATTGTTGACACCTTTTGGACCATGCATAAAACATTTCAAAATAGTTAGGTCTACAATTAAAAAAAAAATTAAACATACTCTTTTTATGTTACAATACTTTATCAAAGTTGTTATATCATGGTGTACATGCAAGCAAAATGACATAAGTTTACTCTAAAAATGTAAAAAATAGTTTACAAGAAGTGCTTGAAATGATGTCCTTCCATTGTGATGCAACTTATCATTCTTTCATGGGAATGTTGTCGAACTCTTTGCAGCATCAGTAGTGTTACTAGCAAACAGGCCTGTCTGATTCTGTCTTTCATGTTGTCTCTTGTTGTGGGCGCGGTTTACATGACTCGTTCCTTAAAAAATCCCCAGAGGAAGAAATCCATCACAGTAAGATCTGGCGAGCGAGCTGGCCAGCTTACAGGTCCTCCTCGTCCTATCCATTTTTCTGGATAGAGTTGGTCCATCATAAGCCTACTGCAAACAGCGAAGTGCGCCGGGGCTCCGTCATGTTGCATCCACATGGTGTTCCTGACATGTAGTGGTAAGTTCTCCAGAAGCTGAGGTAAGATGTTGAACAAGAAGTCAGAGCACATCGGGCCGTTCAAATGTCCTTCAAAAACAGTGCGGACCAATTACACAATCACCAATAATGCCACACCATACATTCAGAGACCAAGGATGTTGATGGGGAACACCTCTCATCCAGTGAGGATTAACTTCGGCCCAATAATGCATGTTATGGCAGTTAACTTGCCCTGTGTTGGTAAAGGTAGATTCGTCGGAGAACAATACACTGTTGAAAAACAAGGGCTTTGTAGATGTTTTTGACGTGCCCAGTTGCAAAAAGGTTTCCGATTGTTGAAGTCATTGCCGTGCAAGTCTTGGAGCAGTGAAATGTGGTAGTCGTGAAATTGAGCTGATTTTAAAATTCTTAAAACAGAAGTTTTACTAATGCCACTTTCAGCAGAAATCTTCCGACTGCTAGATTGAGGTTGTACATTAACATATGCTAGTACATTAATGGAGTTATCTTCATTCGTTACAGTTTTAGCCCTTTTTTTATCAGTATGGATAGACCCACTATTAACAGTACTGTGGTATAAACTAGATTAAAAGGCAACAATGAAGAATCCGGAAACAGCTGGTGCATTGTTGTAAAAAGATAACCAGCATGACTACTGCTTTATTTCAAAGGCGTTTAAATACAAACCACTTAAACAATACTAATTTTAGTATGTGTCCTAAATTGCACAATTGCGTTTGAAAGCTTTAATTAAATTTTATGGGAGAGTGATTGTTTGATATTTTATTGTACTAATTTGATTTAAAAAAAGTTTGTTGTCTGAAGCATGGTTTAGAAGTTTGTTATTGTAACCTTTATGAGTTATTAGCTGTAAGAAAATGAAACTTCGACTTCATTTTACAGGAGAACCGTTAGGTTTATCAAAAAAATTTAAAGAACAAAACAGTCTTGAAATTACCTATAAAATCTAAAAACGTTATAAAAATGGGGGGGTTCCCATTTAAAAAAATGAACTTGGCCGCCATTTTGGGTTCAAAATGGCGGATTTTGAAAATTTGTATACACAGTCCAAAAGATATCAAAAATTAAGGGCAGATGTTCTATTTAAACATTTTTGTCCGAATCATATTTTAAAAGTTAACTATTGTCACACTTTAGCTGGTCCACCCTGTATAATATGAGAAACCTTAGGTGTTTATATGCGGAATTAATGCATTTATATAAATGAGATGGATCGTATAAAGAATTAAATAAAAACCTGTCACTTTCTTAATGGCTTATAATAGTAATAGTATAAAATTTAATAAATATTAATAATAACAAAATATATACTGTGTATAATACGGTTTCTTTTTCTTATATACGAAATTATTTTAATAATAAGTTATTTATAGATATGAATGCCATCTATAAACTAATATGTAAGCCTATACAAGATTGAGTAAGTCATTTACTATTACTGTGGATACTAACAGATACACTTCGAATTTTACGATCATGTTATGGTTAATATTATAAAAAATAACTCTATAAAATGTATAGTGCATATTATATAATAAAATAAAACTACTGAGAGATGAGTTTATTTTGGTTTTGTAATACAAGTAGCATTATTAAATTCTACTGAGAGTGATACAAACAAAGGCTACTTAGTTATAAGCCTCACACTAATGTCGCTCTTTTGCCATGATAAAAGATTTAAGTACTAAAAATATAGAATTAAGTTTACCTAGGTTTCTTAGTATTTAAGATAAAAATGGAAAATCATTACTATAATCTTCTTTGCTTTAAACCAAATAGTGGATGCAAAATGTTGTTCTTGAGTTAACTCAGGTTTAACCCATAATGCACATGTAGTCATAACAGCTCAAAAATCCTTTATTAGGTAAAATAGTGTTTGATAAATATTTATGCAAATTATTCAAATTCCTATTCTTTGTCATGCATATGATACATTTATATATGTTTTATGTATTTATACTACGTATGCATTCACAAATACAAAATGTTTACTGTCACAATAACAGTATGTCATACTCGAAAATGATTTTACTTTGTAAATAAAAATCATTGCTTGTTAAAATTTCACTAAATAGTATTTTGTTCTTGTATATAAAGTTGGCAAGAACGTTATCAGTACATATAAAAAATAATTTACCTTTTATCCCTACAAGCATAAATGTGTTTAAAATTTTCCAACAGAGGAACTAAATAATTTATATAATTTTTACATTAATTTTAATATTATAACTACATGCATGATATTATTTGAAATACCACCTTTGTATTTCAAAAAATTCAAATAAATTCTTAGTGATATATAAGTAGTATAAAATTTATTTATACTTGTTTAACTTTATTATTATTTTATAATGTATTGCATTATAAAAAGAAAAACAACAAATGTCAGATACAAATATGAGAGAAAAAATTAGGGTTTGGAAAATTTGATAGTATGAACAAAATATATAACTATCCAAACCTATTAATATTCAGTAAAGCAAATATTTTTACTTTCAACGATAATATTTTCATAGATATGATTTAAAAATTACTTTTTACACAAGCCTACTGTGTCCACACTAAATAAATGTATGATTTACAGTAAATATTTGCGTCCAAGATAATTGTGAACATTTTAGGCTTATGATAAACTAGAAAGTAAAATTTCAAATTTCTCATAACCTTAAAAATGTTCTTGAGCATTTAAAACAAATTTGTATTTATTTATTTATTCAACTCAAAATTTAAATACATATATGTAGTGCATTTCTCTTCAGTAATATTATTTATTATAATATTTTATGTATTTAATGGTAATAGATAGAAACCTAATTACGATTGTTTGATAGGACTAAATTTAATAAATAATGTAAGCGTTTCTAAACATGGACTACATAGTAAGGAAGACAGACCATCTGTTTTACTAATAATGACATAAATCTATGTGTGTTTTTTTTTTAATTATAAATAACCAGCAAATGTTGTACTAAAAACCTTATTCAAACATAAAGTAAATTAAGAACCCGTATAAAGGGTATTTTGGTTAAACGGTATGTATTGGTACATAGATCAATATAGTACTGAATTTCACAACTCACCCATCATAAAATCTCCCCTCCTTACTTATATACAGTAAACAATTTGTTTTATGTCAAATAAGTCGTTTAATTTCATGCCTACGTAAATATGTCGTTTTATTTTTCATTATCTACGTTTAAAATGGTGAAGTCTAATTTTACCCTCTAGACGCATTCTTATTCGACTTCCAGAAATGTAATAAAAATAAAACATTTTAGCGGAATTTGATTGATTTATTTAGTTTTTAAAGCAATTTTGACCACTTTGGCAGAAACAAAAAGGTTATTTTTTTATTATTAGATATTATTTTTAGTAATTTCTATTACAGTGCATGCTTATTACAATTGTTATTTTTATATCAACTGATTAAGAATTTTATATTAAAAGTAAGAACGAAAATAGCAATATAAAATTTATGTTTTAATGATTTTAAAAATAAAGAATTATGAAATTTTAACCATTTGGGTAAAAGTGAAAAATAAAATATTTGCAACAAAAAACTATTTGATGAAAATTTGGAATCGAACACAATAATTTACAGCAGATTATTGGAGATTGATAATTCAAAATTTGACATACATAGAATATTAATAACTCCAATCAGATTAATTTCATAAATTTTTAGGAAAAATAAAAACTTAATGTATAACTTAATAGTATCATCAATGTATATTATTATTTATAATTGTTATTTTGAAAACAAATAGTTATTTGCAGCCTTTTAAACATATTCGTGCAATTGTTTCTTGCCACTGATTTAATTGCATTGCCGTAAATGTGAATATCATTTCTACATTTTCAAAATGTATACTTTAAACTCGACTTACACATTTTTACTAGTTATTTTCGATGTCTGACTCTAAGTACTTTACTTGCCCAATAGGCTTTAAGTGTCTTGTGAGTATTGCAGTTAAATATATTTGTCTAACTACCCGGAATACTTTTAGAGGGCACTAACAATACCTCGAAGTGTAAATTGTTGCCAAGATATTCCTTTATAAAGAATCCTTACTCAAACAAGATATATTTCTGTTTCCTAAAAAAGAGGCAAAAGCTCGTCTTAGGTTTCCGATTTTAACAATTTTTGAATGTTACTCACAGCTCAAGGTTTATTATTGTAGTTCGTGACTTATTTTCATGGATATCTATAAATTTGGAGTTATGAACAATTTAAAAATAATGTTATTCCTAAATTTGTTTTGACATGTTTGATACATTATATACAAATTAACAGTACCAATATGTAAGGTGTCTTATTAATAAGAGATTTGTGTTTTAGATTATGATTGCTTATTGAATATATTTTTTGCATTTGTATAATTTCTGTAAAATATTTTTATATAGAATTTCCTAGAATTATATTTACGGGATTGAACACTTTAATTTAGCTAAAAATAATTAATAGTTTAATTTGAGCCAGTCAAGTGGTATTGTTATGATACTGCATTTCAACAAAAGAACCTTTTGTCTTTGAAATCCAATTAAATTCAACAAATCTTGTAAGACAGCGTATAAATTGTTGTTTACATTTTCCACTTTGTTTGCTTCAGAAGCTTCGAGCCTTTGCATACTTTCAGAATATTTTATTTTATTGTTTAATTAATTTACAAACATTGCAATAAAGTTGGCGCTAAAAGTGAAATTTTGTTGTTGCATGTTTAGTTGGTGCTGTATACATAAATATATTTCTTTAAATTTATTATAGTATTTGGTTGTAATGATAGTGTTTAGGGAAACATATTTGTAGTGTTAAAAAAAAACATTCTTATATTAAACATATAAATTAAAAGATTCATATATTACCTAATGTTGTATTTTATTACATATGTGTTGCAATTTATTTTACGACAGGTAAATACAGTTAGTTATTAAACATTATGTCAGGTATAACATCACATCTTCTATCACCAACCATAATAGCAACAATTTAGTCTACATTGTTACAATTACTTGACAATATAATTATAATAAAGTATATTTGTAATGCAATAATATACTACAACCACTCGTATTTCAAAATAAAAATGATTTGCTTAATCTAATTTTGGAATATTCAACTTCTTATTTTAGTTTAGGTTGATTATTCCAAATTCAAATTGTTCGTTTTATTTAGAGGAGATACAGTGTGTGAAATAAAATTTTAAACTCCAATGTTTTTAAATATACCTTGTTCCTTCCATTTAGGTATCAATATTTCATATTGCCACAGTTCAATTATTTCCTATCAGTTTCAGTGATACTATCTATATTTGACACAACAGCTCTAAATCCGTTACATGTACCACACGGCCTTTAACTGTACTATGTTAGTTGCATTGTATTAATTTGTTAATGAAACATTTTAAACGGTTTATAATTAATTGAAATTATTAACTGAGTTATACATTGTACTTTTGTGTTAGTAGGTGACATTGAAAACCAAAGACCAAATTTATATTCACAATTCAAGACTTATTATTCATAAAGACTTATTATTCACAATTAAATCTGTAATGTATACATTACTTTAAGCAACGGTAAGTTTAATTCTGAAATTGAACAGCAAGGAAACGTTTGTATTCCATTAATCACATTTTTTTGAAATTTATTTAATTCGAATCTTTTTTAACACAATTTATTGAGAAGAAAAAATATATTTATATTGTATGAAATAATTTGTATATTTTAGCTGTAGCTAGTATTAGAAAGAGAAGAAAATATTGTGTTATTCAATTAAGATCATACGTTATTACAGTAGGGAATAAACTGAGTGAATTTTAATAAAATATTAATTTAGTGTAGTAGTTGGAAAGTGAAAATGATTAAAAATAGATTTATGTTTATATATATATACTATTAGAGAGCAGCCTTCATTTAAATCGTATTCAGTCAGGATGGGATTACGAAAAGTGACTTTTGTTTATTTTTAGGCAAGCACGCACACAAAAATGTCTTGCATTGCTGGTTGCATTAGTCACTCATAAATTATTTGTTATTCCTGTGTGATGACTCGATCAGTTAGTAATTGTTATATAGGTAACATTAACTAGTAAATAGGAATTTTAATATGTTCTATTTGACTTCTTGCATTTTGTATTATTTTATTGTAATCAAATTAAGTAACATAATTAGCTTTCTTTCTTTTGATCAAAATAACGACACTTCTTGTCGAAAAAAATAAAGTAATATTAGTCTGCGGTTGCATTTCGGCAAAGCTATACAAGATAAATATAAAAAAATGGCTTAAAATAGCAATTTAATATAGGCGAAAATCTCATAAACAAATAAAACATAGTTCCAAACAGTTTAAAAAGGATAAACTATATGTAAAATTTATTTTCAATGTCTAATATTGGAAACATAAAATTGCTACAACTGATATGTGATAAAAGTATGCAGATTGTACACATTGTAGAAAAAATAATACAACTCGGTTTTACAAAATAATACTAAGTTTGTAGAAAGCAATGTACTATAGGCAGACGACTATTATTCATCTTAAAGTTACAATATCAATTTAAATGTATTTATATCAAAACTTTGATTTATTCGTGAACGAATATGACTGAATAGTTCAGATATCCTTGCAGGGTTGCCAAATTTCGTAAAAAATAAAAATAAGCACTAAACGTACTAATCTGAATTGTAATATACTTTTATTAAAATTAAGATTTTCATCATAATATTTTTTTCAAACGTCTTAATCAATACTATTAGCCTTGTTAGTGGTTAGTACTGCTATATGTCTTTAGTACTGCGTTGTCTTTACAATGTCATTTTGAAGAGAAACTGACAGTATCTAAAAATGCCATCAATCATGCAAATTTGTTGGTACATGCAAGTATTTCCATATTAACTAAATCGGAATGTTTTAAAGCTGTAGCCAGGTCAATCATGTGTTACGGAACCCAAGTGGGGATATCGTGAACATGATTCGGTATAACAGCTGTTACGTTTTTTTAACAAACGGACTCTGTGGCTGCCACAAAACACACCAAACTATATGTTGTTTTGGAGAAAAATTTTGAAAAATTATTTATTTTTGCTTTTACGTTACATTTAAAATACGTATAAAAGTGCTGTATACATGGCCGATAACCGTCTACCTAAGATGTTATCAAAAGAAATAATTAGAAAAAAACTGTTTTGGTTTTGAGAGTAGCAGTATTTGACTGAAAGGCATTCTGTGCCGTTATCAGATGATTGGGGACAATCATGGAGGGGGCAACTGATGACCTCATGGCAGGCGATAAGGGACGATGCTAGGCAGAAATGTATACAAGCCGCTGGAGCAAGTCATTACCATGCATTAGGCTATACAGAGAGGTAGACTTTGACCTTGGCGATAAAACTTATTTTAGAGATGAATTTAATTAAAAATTAATTGGATGGGTTTTCAAGTGTAGGGGAGATTTGCTCCACTTAAATTATAAGCCATGGGTCAAGGAACCAAATTACAATTGCTCTCTTTGTAATTTAAATCAGTCGAAGGACACATATCATTTTATCGGAAACTGTCCAATTTTAAAGGATTTCAGATTTAGGTGGTTTAAAAAGCATGAACTAAGTAAGGAAGAGGTTTTAAAATATTTGAATGGACGCGATTGAGTGTGGCTTGCAAAATTCTCTCAACAAGCATGACAATTCAGATGGGATTTAATTCAAGAATTTAATTTAAAATTTTTATCGTTAATGGTATATATTTGTAAGATATTTTTCTGTTTTGTAATTTAATAAATATGTTTATATTGGTAGTCCAGATTTGTTTTTTGAATACATATTTTCTAAATTGATTTGTTATTTTTAAGATCAGCAAATGCGACATGTGTTAAGTTTCTTTGATGTAAAGTGTGATTTTGTGTTTGAAAATACTACCCAACCAAGCAGACAGCCTAATCAAGCTATGCCTTTTCAATGCAATTTTACATAACATTGTATTAGTCTATTTTTTGTTGTGAAATAAAGCATTTTTAATTTTATTTCATTCATTTCAAATATGCAAACAAAATATAAATAAATAAATTTATATTACCTTTTTCCCCGGTACGTCACACTAATCCACTTTTGGTTTTAATGTATAATAAAAAACCAACAGTATGAGCTCTCCATCAGAATAAATAAATAAGGTTTTATGTTCTAGTAGTTATCGTTCCATACGTAGCTCGGTAATATCACATATATTATTTCTCAAGGCCATTTTTTTGTCGGTACGCCATAACTTCCTTAATACATCATCAAATTACATGAATGTGGCATCATTTTAAAGCTTTCCTTAACCGCTACATCGGAAAAATATACAAAATACAATTATACGAAAAAAAAAAGAAATAATGAATCCGAAAGTAACAGTGATGTAAGATCAAGTAAGTTGTAGGGATATTTTCCTGGCGTTGACAACACTGATGATAACAATACCCAGCTGGAGAGCTGCCGTTACGCCACTAAATTGCTATTTTTAATTAATTGTAAGCGTTGCCACGCGCCAACCTCCCTCCGCTTTACTTATTTAATAAATACAACCTTTTGTTGTTAACTTTAAAACGTTCCCTCATCAAATAACACCCAAGTGTTTTCAGGCCTTATTTGATGTTGTTCCCTAGTACTACCCCGTTA
This sequence comes from Philaenus spumarius, assembly GCA_018207615.1. Lineage (NCBI taxonomy): Eukaryota > Metazoa > Arthropoda > Insecta > Hemiptera > Aphrophoridae > Philaenus > Philaenus spumarius. The sequence continues at coordinate 2,400,596 of JAGFPH010000010.1, read as the reverse complement.
GAACAATTTGAGAGGTTTGGCGAGGGCAAGAAAAGGAAAACCTTTTTTTTCCAATTCTTAAATTTTTTAAAATTATTTTAATTAGACCTTTTTGTCTTCTGTGTAGTACACTAGCTCAATTCTAGACTCTTTTTCGGGATCGTTCCCGTTGGAGTTAACTGTGTAGTGATCCGTGAATAACTTACCTGCTGACTTAATTACACTAGAGCACTGAATGGTTTTAGGATTAGTTTGATTGGAATCTTAAATTATAATATATTCAAAATTTTCTATTGAAAACACAAAACGATTTATTGATTAAACATAAATGCATTAACTTTGAAACAGCAAATTATTATTTTCAAAAACACAATGAAATTTATTAATATTTAACTTATATTTATGTATATTGAAAAGTAGCAAAGTGATTAATTAATTTATTAATTAAAATTTTTATATTAATAATTATATTATTTACATACGACGATTTGCAATTGTGAGTAATGAAATTTACTAAACGAGTTTACTTTATTCAATTTCCCCAGAATCTACTTAAATTTATTTATTTAATTTATTTATTATTTTGCAAAAAAGGGATTTATTTAAAATTATAAGTAACAATGATTGTTTGCCACTTACAGAACACAAGAAGTTCGACGCGTAATTCTTCCTGTTGGTTTCCAGCAATTTAAAGTTGTTCTCCTTGGTCCCCCGAATGGTTTCTTTGGTTTACAGTTGTCTTCTCCTGGACTTTATTAGAGTTGTCCTCTCCTGGTTTATTGTAGTATCTTTTGGCAAGATAGGCCGTTTATATGGATATTCTTCTCCCGAAATTATCACAACCCGACTTAGCTTTAGGCTGGAGCTAGTACGTAACGCACACCGTAACTGATAACCCTTCGACTTTCTCTAAGTACTCTCGGAGATCGGTCAGATGTTTTCTCGTTGGCGATTCGTGCTAAACTGATTTTAGAGTGGATGCAAGCTGCGTTCCTCGACTTGTTACTTGTCAAACGAGAATCTTCCTCTAGGTGACGAGAAATTCTGATTTCTTGCTTTAGAAATATATTTTTTGGTTTTAATATATTCCCTGATTTATTTGATGAATTTTGGTGCCTTTATTTCCTGTTGATTAGGCCTAATTTAATTATTATCTTCATTTATTGAATTACAGTATGTGCTCTGTTTTGTTTTACGTAGTACCTCAGATGACGTAACTTCCTTCTCGGTGCTTTGGTCTTCAGTTCATGTCAGTGCCTGTCAAATTGCAATTTTGGCTTTGATTTCATCCAAACTCTATAACCTCTTTTTGCGTGGTCGGATTTTGATTTTATTGACTTCTATGGATTGGTTGACGTTTTCTGGTTTCTATGGAATTCGAATGGCGTTTCTACTCCTCTTCATTCTTGATTTATGGACTTCGTTAATTTTGTTTAAATTTTGAAATTTATTTCTCGTAAATTTGAAATTTTCCATTTTTTTCTTGCTTGTATCTTCTTCGGTTGGTCTTGAAACGCTCTGATCTGGTGTTGGATTTTTATTAGCTTGTTTGGTTCTTTAGTTATTCAGCTTTTTGTTTCTCTAATTGCCTTCGTTTGGTTTTCGGCGTTTCATTCTCCCCCTTTAAAGCTCTTTTCATTTCTAACATGGCATTACAATTTATTACACATATATATACCCTATTTTATCAATATTTCCCTTTTATTATTCTCCCTTGTATTTATTTTGAATTAATAAAGTTTGTTATTAATTTATTTTATTTTTACAAAACTACTTATTTATTTATTTTGAACTTTGGCTTGATTATGCCCTATTATTGACTCTATTAAATGCTATTTTTTATGACTTAATTACATTTGAAATTTATGAGTTATTGGCGATTTTATGCCCAAGAATGACTTTAAACTTTGTTTTTTAGCTATTCAACTTTATAACTTTATATTTTTTATTACTTTATTTTCTTAACCCTTTTTAACTCTATAAATGACTCTACTTTGTTTTTGGATTTTGTTCAAATTCTGCCAATTCAATTTGTTTACGTTTACATTTTTGTCTATAACTTTTTAACAAATTATAATAACAAAATTATTTTTATTACTCCTTGCTTATTTAACTCTCCTTTCAACATAAATCTAATAATAATTTTTTTTAAATAAAATAACAAACCCCTATCTTTTCAATGTTATCTCATTTCAACCAAATTTAGACAAGACTGGACAAGTCTATTCCTGTCCGTTCCTGCAAGGTTTTGGCTCGATTTTGTCGCTAAAGCATACGTCATCGTCTGCACGTATTCAACTAACACAATTTTAGTTAATTCTTCAAAATTATTAATAAAGACTATTTTCACATTGGAAACTCTTTTTTATCTTATTTTTGGGCTTTTTAGACACCCTTTGGCTTTAATCTTTTGTTATAATGACTTTGAATTTATTTTAAATAATGTAATTAAGTAACCCCAATTGAATCGGTTGATTGGTTATAATATACAATTTAAACACATCTATTCTTTACTTCAACCCTCACCTTCGCCCATGACTCACTAAAAACGCACTATAAAATACTAAATATACGGTGTGTACTTTAATTAAGTGGGATTTAAGTAAGTTAATGCGAATGCTTCGCACGGGTCAGCTAGTTTAATATAATCTTGAATACAATTTAAATGTAACAATACTCAACAAAACACATTTACACAAATACACATATACAATTTTAAAAAAGTTAAAAAGTAAAAAACACATGATTTTGGTCAGAGCGCACTTTTTAACGAACTGTGGCTTATTTTAAAATTAAAATTATGTATAACAATGTTATTCTAATACCAAATATTAGAAACCTTTGTCTTCCTACCATTTAAGTTCCGGACTCATTGTCATCAAAAACTCTGTGAGCTGGTTACCTGTTTCCTTAGTTCAAATTCAAGTATGTCTTAGATGTTATCCACATCATTTCTAGTGTATAAATTCTTCTTTAACAACAGCTGTATCCCAAATTCAGATTGAAAAGATTTCTGCAAGTTTATTGAGAGAGAAGAACCTTTGAAGAGTGTTAATCGAGTCATACCAAAATTGTGTTAAATAAATTTTGCTTGTACGTTTTGTGCACCTGCAACATAAAATAATTCAAAAGCTCTTTAGGTTCGTTTGACAACTATTTAATAATAGTTTAAGTGATTGCACCGAGAATGCGATGTCTGAATCAGGCACTGAAGGGCCAATTAATAATACCACCTCTGCATGTGATATAGCCTACAACAGATTGTTCTAGGTGTGTGTCATGTACAAACCTTCAAAATTATATGAAATTTGTGATCAATTCTTATGATACAAAAAAGTGTATTATTCATAAAGTTCCAAGTAGAAGTAATATGGAAGAAATTGAAATTAGTTTTAAATGTTAAAAGCATAACTATGAACTTGAAACCCTAAACATATGTGTTTTAAAAATTTTAATAACAAATACAAAATAATTGTGTTATTAATAATATTTTGAAATAATACAAAAGTTATTTTAAAAATAATAAGTGTGAAATCCTTATACTACTTACTATCATTGTTGCATCATAAAATACATTCTACATTTGTTTGCAAATTTTCGAGTAAGAACGAGTGAAATTTCGGAATAGATTTATTAATCACACAGTGTAGATTTTCAGTATTATAATATACCAACAGACATGAAGGAACTCTAACATGTAGTGTTTTAAACTAGTTTTAATGTTTACTTCCAGTTGTATTAGACGAGATGTTGATTGGCAGTTTGATTATAGCACTGTCAACGTGTCTACACTGATTTTAGTTATATTAATGTTTACTATATGTTTCCCTTGTCAAATTAGTGTTCCATTATATCTGCTGTGATGCCTTACAGTTTTCCATTAAACTTTACAAGTAAACAATGCTTACTAACAATTATTTTCATGGAAAAGATTGTCAGTATATTAAACAATAGATTTTATTGTATAGTATACAAGATAATTGTAAATACTAATAACTTTTAAAACGTAAATTTAATATTTACATATCTTACTAGTTTCCAATAAACGTTTCAATATTTATTTAGGAAATATGTTATGATCTTCCCTTTTATAGTTAATAAAAAATATTTTCCAATAAATCAAAAACAATCTATGCTAAATGTTTGATATTTATAATCAAAATATTACCTAAATAAAATTAAAAAACACAAATGAACCACGTATACATTGAATTGGTTTTCGGTGACAGAAGTAAAAACAAACACATGAGTCCACCCTTAAGGTATTTTAATTATCCTGTGGTCCTGCGATTGAGCTTATGGAGTTAGAAATTTTGTGACTGACATTCGATGAAAATATAAAAAGCAGGATAGGCACAACATACCCATGCCAAATACAACTTTGCTTTATGGTGTTGATATTGTACAAAGGAAGTAAAGGAACTACTGAAAAACAGATATTTATATGAAATAACCCAAGATATTTTAAATTATTTCACTTAGTGATATAAATCTACAATTCTAGTTTACCTCAAATCCGAATTCAGCAAAACCACTTTGACATGTAGCGTTTGGTTTTAAATTAACAATTTTTGCAGTTATAATAATAATTTCTAAAATAATAATTTAAAAAATCCATTACGTATTATGTAAACTAAATTAGTAGCAGAAGCTGTCAAAACTAGACTTTAGATCCAAGCAATCAAACATAAAAAACTTAAATATATACAATGAATACAACTTTCAAAAGCAATGTGCAACGCATGTCGCACGTACACGAAGTAAATTTACTAAACATAGAGTTGTTGATGCACTCTCTATTTGTCTGTTAAAACTAATAACTCTCGATCTAGGATAA
>JAGFPH010000010.1:2374217-2393054 GCA_018207615.1 Philaenus spumarius | reverse complement strand
ACTAAGAAAGGGTTTGAAAAAATTCGAAATTTTAGGGGGTTTGGGATCAAAGTTATTAAATTACGATTTCTTCAAAACTACCAAACGGATTGGAATGAAATTTGGTATGTAGCTTCCTCTTGGGTCATAGGTGTTCATTAAGAAAGGGTATGAAAAATTTCGAAATTTTAGGAGGGGTTTGGGGGGGATCAAAGTTACTAAAATCATAATTTCAGATCTTTTATTATTATATGACAATAGTGCTTTTATTATTTAAGATCTATATATATAAAAGCCTAATACCACTCACTGACTGAACACTTAAAAATAATACAATTACGTTAAAGAGACTGAAAATACCAACCACCATGGGCAACGCCGTACGTGTCAGCTAGTATATATATAGAAGCCAAATCCACTGACTCACTGATCACGATTTCACAAAAACTACTGAACGGATTGGAACTAAAGTTGGTATGTAGCTTCCTCTAGGGCCATAGGTGCTCAGTAAGAAAGGTTTTAAAAAATTCTAAATTTTAGGGGTGGTTTAGGGGGTCAAAGTCAGTAAATCACGATTTCTCTAAAACTACTAAACGATTGGAATAAAATTTGGCATGTAGCTTCCTCTAGGGCCGTAGGTACTTTCTAAGAAAGGTTTTAAAAAATTTATAAATCTTAGGGGGTTGGGGGGGTTGGGGGGGTTGGGGTGGTCAAAGTTACTAAATCACGATTTCTCTAAAACTACTGGACGGATTGGAATGAAATTTGGTATGTAGCTTCCTCTAGGGCAGTAGGTGCTAATAAGAAAGGGTTTCAAAATATTTGAAATCTTGGGGGGGGGTCAAAGTTACTAAATCACCATTTCTCCAAAACCATCGAACGGATTAGAATTAAATTTATTATGTAGCTTCCTCTAGGGTCCAAGGTGCTCGCTAAGAAAGGGTTTCACATAATTTGAAATTTTAGTGGAGTTTGGGGGGTCAAAGTTACTAAAAGAAACCACCGAACGGATAGGAATTAAATTTAGTATGTAGCTACATCTAGGGCCCTAGGTGCTCGCTAAGAAAAGGTTTAAAAAAATGAGAAATTTTAAGGGAGGTTTGGGGGCGGTGGTCAAAGTTACTAAAAATCCCCACAAGAAATACATAATGTAATTTATATTTATTGTTATAATATATGTTTTGTTAATATACATTTAACTTTGATTTGTCTATCCGTGCAAAGCCGGATCGGGCCAGCTAAATAAACATATAACGAACCAGTTAATAACTGTTAAGTACAAGTTTCGTAGTTTTTTACTTGAAATAGTATGGAACGAGAAGCACAGTAATTGAAAATATTGTAATAAATATGTGCTCGACATCATGTTCAAGACTTCTGGAAAATTGGTTCTAAAATAAACTTAGTCATAATTTCAACTTTGTTTTTACTTGTGCTAACATAGGGAAATTATCTGTCTACTTTAAAATGAATATACTAGAATATACTAGTTAGTGTAAGTAATGATAAAATAAATTAGTTTTAACATTTACGTACATCTATATTTATTAAGATATACTAAGCTAACTTTAAATTGACAGTTGATACAGAGCCTTCAGTAAGTTTTTAAACAAGTTTTAAGTATATTTATTTCAGCCAATATCTAAATAAAACTTAAACATTTAGTTATATATGTTTTTAAAATCTAATCACATTAAATTGTAATACAATCACTAGAATATCTGTTTTATTGTTAAGGCAAAATTATATGATGCATTAAGTATTAACCGAGTCTACTTACTTAGTTGCACATAAAAGAATAATTTAAATTTGTATTATGTATACGAAATTAGTTTACATGGTTTAGCTATTTTGAATTATAAATTAATAACAAGTATCAAGTTAAAAGTTTAACTAAAAAAATTTACTATTATCCTTATTTAAATTTTGCACTTTTTAAAGTCCCAATTACAGTACATAAATAGTTATTGTAGCACTTAAAATATGTAGTAGTTTTGTGTGATATGATTAAAGTTTGTTTAAAGTTTATTGTTATTACCTTTCCTAGTTTTAGTTGTGGAAACATGGAGCAATACTTTAAATTTTAATTATCCTCTTTATACATAAATGTACTAACATAATTCGTATGTTATAATTTCCTTCTAAATGCCAATTAAAAAAAACTACAATAATAATAAAACTGTCTTTATTTTAAAAATAAATGGTTATTTATTTCAAAAATTTTAATATTTAAAACGTAGTACTATTTTTTTTCAAAAAATCCATTTCAATAAATTAGTTAAATAATTATATGCGTATAAGTGTATGATGTTTTTGATGCAAAATCTTAAGAAAATAATTGCTTAGCTCTATAATTGTGAATTGTTGAAGTAAAACTTAATTATATAAATGTTCTATGAATATTAAAATTATGTGCTCTCCTCTCACTTTTATTTTGGTGATTGTAAGTGTTACACATTTAACAGCCTAACATTTTCACTGAATTTCAGAGAGATGTTGTAATTTATATTATAATTTAACATCGATTTGATTTAGGTAGTATTCATCCATAAATAACTTTTAAAATCTAGGAAAATTGTTAAATAAATTAATAAAATTAAAATGTATTCTATACTTCTTAGTCACTTGCGATTTAATTGATTTATAAAATAACTTGAATTTACAAAATTGTAAACAATCAGTCTGTTACTAAGGTATGTAAATTATTACGCTTAAAGCACTTTGCTTTACGATTTTACTTTCCTGCAGTAGAATTATGAGTAGGAAATGCTGAAACTACACTTATTTAAGTACGGTGATTCCAATAATATTAAGATCGAGGAATTATTATAAATTTTATAATAATAACAGATTTCTAACTGACTGCACATTGTTAAATACAACAGTATTAATAGTTTTAGATAAATAGTTTGTATAACTCTTTTAATTCAAACTAAATACCTTTAACCTTGATTAATAAATTAGTATTATTTAGTTACTAGCAACCTTCTAGAAAATGCTAGACACATTTGTTTGAATATTTTATTCAACTTCAACTAAGAAAGTAAATTCTTCACTATCTGATTAGAGCAACGGAATTTAGATTGATTTACAATTGCTTTGAATGCACGTGTTGTTCATAAAACCTATTAATATCTACTATACAATATGTAAATATTTAAAACTATTTAACTGCATATATTAAAACTGTTGTTATGTAGAAGCGACCAGATAAATAAATATTTCTTGAAACAAAATACTCGGTCCACTAAGGAACAGAATGGTTGGCCTCTGCTTTGTCAAAAGACATAATATGATTATAGTTGATCATCATGGTTTTGTAAAAATGAAAAAAAAGACAGAGAATTTAAAGAATTTAATATTTAAAAAAATAATTGTTTTGCTATTATAGTTACATTTAGATTAAATTATTGATGCTGCAAAATATTTTACTTACCAAGATATATATCTTCAGAATATTAGTGAAACAGCATAAAACGATTTAACTAAATGGTTTAATCCAAATTTACTCTAAACCACAAATATTACCTTAAAAATATGAGTGTTAAATATGAAACTTAGATTGAGTATGAAACATAAAAAAACATATGAAAAGCTGTAAAAAATAACTGTAGACTTGTCAATTCATCGTACTAAAATCTTAAAATAAGTACCAGTTCTATAAATACATCCATAAATTTTTAAACATAATTTAGTTTTGTAAAATACTGTATTTATATAACATACCTATAACATTTTTTACAAACCGGATAGTGTGTGACTAGATCTTCCTTTAAAGTTGCAGTAAAATAGTTATTATTCCTACTTTTAAACTATATACTTAATTTAAAAACTAAATATTTTAAATATAAATTCCATAAGCTAGAACATATTATTGAAATGGTTACTTTTACTTTACAAAATACAGAAAGAAAATTATCGATCATTGTTATTGAAGAATTTCTAATTTGGAAAAAAATATTTGCAAGCTTTTTTTAGTCATTTGTTTAAAGCAGTTCACGCAATGGAATTAAATTGTTGTGAATTGTTTCTGATTGCTATGCATAAAAGGTTTTTTTATTTTGTTTTCTGAAGGCGTCACTTTATAATACACATAGTTAAATTTTATTTTGAATTGATTGCGTTGTTTAGAATGGTTATTCTTGTTAAACATGTTATTTATTTTCTTTAAACTTAAATTTTATTGATGTATTTGTTCAAATGATTAAAGTAGTAATGATTATAATGATTAAGTTAATTTTACAAAAACATTTCAATATACATATATATAACAACCTAAAAACTTATTTATTGTGTTTATGTGTAATATATGTTTGTTTTATTAAATATTTAATTTACGATAATTAAATTTAGTGAAATATACACAACAACCTTAACGAGTTCTCTCTCATCTTCCATTTTAAGTTGAGAAGCACATCATTTCATACCGCTTGGGTGAAATTAAGTTCACCTGCATTTCGTATTGTAAGATCTATATTTAGTGGTTCGGAATATATTTTTGTTTGGTTTGGTTTGGTTTGGTTTATTAGCTTCATTTGGCTACATTTCTGCTTGATAAACATTTGAGTTGTCACCTATCTACAAATGATAAACATATACACAGAATACAAATTAATAAACATATAGACATAATACGCATACAGTACAAGTAATAAAAATATAAGACATATATAACTATATTAACAATTTGAAATAAATCATACAGTAAAACAACTACGTATACAATCCATTCAAAGCCCCAGGTACTCCTCCACCGAGTAAAATGCCCGCTTTACTAGGAAGGCCTCATGTTTGTTTTAAAAGGCTTTAATGCAAGGCACTTCCTTTATATTGTCTGACAACCTGTTGTACAATTTGAGACTAGAATAGCGCACCCCGTCCTCGAACAACTTTAATCTATGTACTGTGTATTGAAGCATTTGCCGTCTCATGGAATATCCATGTTTGTACTGATCGACACCCATATAATTACTTATAAAAAAGAGCAGGACATTCAGGATGTATATACAGGGAAGAGTTAAAAATTTTAATTTCGTAAATGAATTTCTGCAAGATTGCCTACCTTTTAAATTACAAATTATTCTTACAATTCTCTTTTGGATAGAAAAAATGTTTCCAGACTCTACCGAGTTTCCCCAAAGAGCAACACCATATTTGAGGTGAGAATACACATATAATATGCAAACTGTTTTAATTGTATCCGGACTGCAAATACGTGAAATAGTACGTAGTGCAAGACCAGCTGAATTAAGTTTTTTTAAATGAAGGTAATATGTGATTTGCAGTTTATGTTTTCATCAATTACCACTCCCAGAAATTTTGACGAGCCTGTACTTGGTTCTAAATGATTAATTGAAATTTTGTCTTTTAATTGTTTACAACTGAACTGCATTAACCGAGTTTTGTTATATCGCAACTGTCACAGCTACAATGAAATCAAAATTAGGTAACTACCATCTTTCTTCATTAGAAATTCATATTTCTGATAATAATAAAAAGTAATTTTTTTGAGAAGTAGAGCCTTGTAAGTCTGAAGCATATTTTTTTACACTTTGGAAGTTTGAATTTACTGTTGTCAATCCACGTTTAGATGTAATATAATTAGTACTTGTTTCTTGCAAGTTAAGTGTATTTAAATGAAGTCTTTTAAATTCTACTTCCAAAGATGAAATTAATTGATAAATTTTTCTTTCGTATAAAATCTTAAACCTTCATTACCAGTAGCTTGTGATCAAATGAATAAATACAATACAATCATAATAATATATAAACAGATGCTTTACTAAAGTTTTGATTACATCTGTAGATTTGTAGATAAAGCAAACGTTGTGCATTTTACTGCAGCCTGCACTTAGATCATCTTTAAGGTTTTTTTCTCCTTGGAATTTTGACCGTCACTGTCACTCACATTTAAACTCAATAAAACTGTCACTAATTTAAAATCACTAAGCACTTCAAACAATGTTTTTTTTTTTAACAATAATATCACACAGAACGTTACTATGCATACAAGCGGCAAACGCGTTAAGTATATTGTAGTCGAATAGAGAGACACATAGAGAAACAAAGAAGTATAATAATAAAACTTGGTGTACTTTCCATAAACAAACAATTTAGTAGAGAGCGGCAGGAGAGTGGGGGCAGGACGGCATAACAGAGAGTCACGCAGTTTGTCGTCACGGCATACGAGTCGTTCTTGCCCCCAAGACTGCCAATAAATGTTTCACACCAAAATCATTTAAAAAGTAATTGACAAAATATTATTAATATTATATAGGTTTACTGCAAACATAATCTTTGTATTAAATTAATTATTTTATTTAACGTAACAAAATTAAAAACTTAAAAACTTTTTATGTACTAATTGGTATTCAGTGATTCTTCCTTCTTATTATTACTAAGGCCTCAGCCTTAGTAGATACCGACGGGAAGGTGGTCGTTTTCATTATTTAAGCAGCAAATTCCAATAGCAATGTGGAATCAATTTTTGTTACCATTGGTGGTCAGTTGCCATTCAACTTCTTAAGTTATTTTTTTAGTTTCCCTGAAAACCCCTTACTGATCAAACCAAAATTATGTGTTTTATATTTTCAGCAGCACTCCCATATCCCATGAGTAATGGTCTGCGAGAAGTAACGGTAATGGTATTATCGTGTTGCCGTGTCTTGGGGAGATGGGCAAACGTTTATCATCTTTTCTTATCATTTCATTTGGTCTATTTATAAATGGAAAGAGTGATCGACCACTCCAGCGAATATAGAAAATATTTTATAGGCTACTTAATGTATTTATCTAAGGAAGTATATCAACAGTCAATTTAAGGAGTGTTAACATTGCGAATAAATGTTCTGGAATTTCATAAGTGTTTTTTTTTTATCGTTAAACTACCTTAGCGTTGTGATATTGTTATTTACGAATACCTCAGATATTTTAGATCTACTGGCAACCTTCTAATTAATTTTATTAAGATTCAAAGTTACAGTAACTTATCCAGTTTAATAGGACTGGACTCACAGGTTTAGAAAACTTATACAAAGAAACCTAAAACTCAACATAAATAAATCAAATTGCATGGTTTTTTATATTGTATTTTTGGTTTTAATATTACTATAAGAAAACAACTTGATAATATTAATTGGGATAAATATGTTTAAATTACTAATTAAAATCCATGTTATTGATTTAATTAAATATTGAATTCATTAAATTTTACAGCAAATAGTGCATTCAATATTTGATAACAATACATTTTGTGTAGTGAAATTTATGAAAATATTTAAATAATGGATAACCAATTTCTAAATTTGACTGCATCTTAATTTTGCATGTTTTGGTTTAATGCAGCTGCTTCAAGGAATATTGTATTTAAATTGTATAAAAGATAATACTGGTTATGTATCAAATATGAAGATGGCAAATAAAAAACATGTTAAAAACAATAATTGATTCACTATATTATGTTACGTTAATTCAAATTTTCATATTGCTCTGTTGAGTAAATTAATTTAGTATAAAGGTATAAATAATTATATGAGTGGTTTACTTTTTCACTGTAAATTATAACAAATACATTAATCATACATTTTGTTTCTGTTTTTACAATTATTGTATTTATTAAAAACTAATATGATTTTTTTTCTTAAAACTTAATTTCGTTTACTTTCCTGTTACGAAACAAGTAATATGGGAAGCAAGTATTTCTTTAAAATTTTTAAAAGGCTAATATATATATTAAAATACTTCATATACGAATCAATAGTGTTTATATAACTTACAATCTTTATTATATGCTGCAACTAACTAGTTGCCACTGTGACACAAAGTTCTAAGAAGCTTTATTTTCCATATTGATAGTAGGAAAATGACAAAATATGGATCAACAAATATTATATTACTGCAAACATACCAGTAAATAATATTGAATATTACAAGCTGCAACTAACTAGTTGCCACTGTGACACAAAGTTCTTAGAAGCTTTATTTTCCATATTGATTGATAGTAGGAAAACGACAAATATGGATCAACAAATATTATATTACCGCAAACATACCAGTAAATAATTGTACAATGTAATAAGGGTAATAAAAAACTAAATTGTAATACATTATTTAAACGGAACTACTTTTAATGTTTATTCCTCAAACAATAGTTTTTATTTTATAGTTTAGCATTTATATTAAATTTACGTTTGTTATTAGTTAGTGTTTGCAGTAACTTTAAGTAGTTTATTGAAAACAGTGCCTCTAATTAAAGAACAGATGCAATTTGCATTTAGACTAGACAAACTACGTACATTAAGAAGAAGTTATCAAAATGTCTTTAACACTTAGAAAATTACGGATTAAATTTGTTTACGTAAATACATACACTGTTTTTCCAATACACAATGTTTTCTAACTGTTTGGATATATAAAAGTAATTAATAAAGAGAAGAAAATTCGACCTCCATGAAAAGAAGCGATTATTAATAATTAATTGAACTTTTGACTCTATAAAGTCGGGACATATTTTCCATTGTTGTGTAATTTGAGTGTTACATGTTTTCCAAAAAGATTTAACATTCAAATAAAAATAAATCTTTCATACTTTTAACACATCTTATTAAAAAACTAAATACATATATACATGTTTTGTTTTTGGTTTATTTTGTAGTTTGGTGTATTTAACATAAATTTTATAATAAAATTATTAATTTATAAGAGCACAAATTAAAATGTCTTATTCTTATATATTAAATAGTAACTTTCTTTATTAATACAATGGTAAAGTACTGTTAGATAAAGTAATTTTTGACAGTCAAAAAACTTTATATATTATGTAAAATATTTCGTTTTACAGGCAAGAAGTAAATTTAAAAAATAATCCCGCCGAAACTTCGGCAAAACTTTTTAGTTATTTACTAGTGTCAAGGAAGACTACTTTAATAATTTTCATTGTTTTCAATAAATATTTATAGTCAATTACCATTATGTTTTAATATGCAATATCGTTTTAATAATTTATTCGTATAACTCACAAAAGCATTTTACCTGCCTTATATACAAACAAGTACTAATTTCGTTTCTAAACTTTCTCTAGTGTTTCACCCACTTTATGTTGTACGAAAAGCAATCAAATTTTTAAGTTATTAATATTGCACTCATTATTAATGAATTATTAAAAAAATCGCTATAAATATAAATACATAGATATGCATTTTAATGTGGTTGTTCCATGAAGCTCAAATACCTATTTGTTGACAAATACGTTTGCATATCGACAGAAGCTTTACGATAGTTAACGTCTCCGCAAGAATAAGGGAAGTCTTTTAATCAAAATTTGGCGCTAAGTGATAATATGATTACGTTCATGGAAATTCACGTCATGTAACTTTTCCTTGTTTGAATTAATTCATTGGATCGAAAAAACTTTTATATAAACATTTCTTTGTTTGCTACCTTTTCAAGAAATACACTAAATTTAACGGAATTTCTAATTGTCATTACCATTTATGGTTCTACAAACTCATCGTTTAAACATGAATGTTTCACCTAAATGTTTTTAATTCTGTCTCCCAAAATGATTTATAATGGTAATTACTAAAATCCAAAAAGAAGTTTTGTTAAACCTGAAAAAATATCAAATATTTTGGTAAAATTTATATGTTATTTATGAATTATGAAAATATTTTAAAATATATGTATATTAATAAAACATATAAAACTATTTCAGTAAAAACTGTAGTACTAATGAAGTTAGACTTTTAAGCGTCTCTTTTCAATACTGATATTTTACACTTATTATGTTACAGTTTTTCACTTACAAATACGATTTATTGTCATTAGTACACATGTTACTCTAAATATTCCTATCGGTTTATTATTAATAAATTATTAAGTCTCGAAATATTTAAGGACACAAAATAAATTAATCGCGTTACAAAAACTAAAAAGTTTTAACATTATTTATATAATTCATCAAGTTTTCAAAATGTATTTACCGTAAAAATGTACTAAATCAAATAGAAGTTTGTATACATTATTATGAGTTTGTATAAATTATTATGAAGTAAATGTATAAATTATAAATCCAATTATTTTTTTTTTGTATGTAAAGAATGCCTTAACCTTGTACTAATGGTTTTTGGTTTTGCCCCTAAACAAAAACGAAAAGAAATCACATTAATCTAATCCAGGTATCGATTAAATACGATCTAATTCAAAATGAGTTAAAAAATTCATAATTATATATAATTTATGAATGTGCTTTAATTGAAATAAATCCATAAAACAATTAAACGTTCTTATTTTCCCAGTACAGTTCGTTACATCTCAAAACATTATTTCCTAGAAAAACTAAATTTGGCAGAAAGGTACTCATTAAAAAATGTGTTCGTAATCGTATATACTTTTTTTAATTATTATTCAGTAGATTATTAAAAGTAAATTATAATAGTTTTATTAGTACATGTATGTTATTGATCTGCACGTGCCTGGTTTTTGTGATCTAAGCTTGCTGAAAATTATAAGAAAAAAGCAAAAAGGGAACTTGTATTATTTTTTATAAAACAAATAAATTCTATCGCGGAAAACGATATTTCTCGTATTTTAACTTTGAAGAACTATGGTAAGGATCTCACAAACAAACAAAAAATATATTTTCTAAAAATTTTATTATAGTTTCATAAATGAGAAAAATGAATACCGGTTAAATAATAACAAAAGCAATAAAATATTTCCCAAAAATATGAGGGTCATACCTTGTAGGAAATAAGAGTTTCACCCATAACGATTTAATAAGGTGTAAAACAAATTTTAAAACATTGTTCCATACAATATAGCTGCTTAGTTACCGTTTCTGTTATTTTTCGTAAACATAAATATACACATTGACTATTCTAATTAACAGTAAATACAATTCTTCTTACAATTAGGTAAAACCGCCATTCCTATTCATTTAATATATAGTTAGGTTTATGTAATTATCACGAAAACTTTAATTTTAGTTGTAAAACAGTTGGTTGAAATCTTTCTAATTTGCATTGACTGTTGATAAATTGTTTTGTTATGCAAAATTAGGAACAACATCACCAATGATTTAATAGTAGCTCTGTTTAGTATATTATGTCCAATATAACATTTAAAAGAATTCTGAAAAATGTTTTGTTTTAATTGTAATGTAACTTAACAATACCATAGAACAAAAGTCTGTCAGTTACAATCGGGGTGTTTGCATCTGCTTGTATTGTCTCCAAACACAGGCCAATGGACTACGCCGTCTTTTCTTATACGACTGGTCGAAATTAGAAGCTGAAGTCCTCTTTTTTATTTGACAACATTTTCTCCATGTTATCAGAGTTTGGGCATTCTCATTTGTGTTTTTAATTTTACATAATATGTATTCAATCTCTAATCTAAATTGCTTAGGCCGGCCGCACACTTATCCAGCAAAGCTGCTTAAAGCAAAAACGTTTTTGTTTTAAGCGAAAACATTCTGCTTAACGTAGAAACATTTTTGTTTAGGCCGAGTGTTTACATATCCAGCAAAACTACTTTAAGCAAAAACGTTTTTGTTTTAAGCGAAAACATTCTGCTTAACGTAGAAACAATTTTGTTTAGGCCGAGTGTTTACATATCCAGCAAAACTACTTTAAGCAAAAACGTTTTAGCTTGAAGCTATTTTTGTTTTTATTGAAAACAATTCAGAACTGAAATTATAGCTTTGGGGTTATGTTTACAGCTTTAATAAATATAAGTCTTGTAATATTAATAACTTCTAAATCATTTGATCTATCAATATGAAATAAAAAGCAATTTAAAGATAGTATTTGTATCTTTCTTTAAATATATAATAACATAGACTATTTAAATAAAAAATTTTAAGAAGTAGGCCTACAGTTTTATAATCCTTATTATTGTACACATTTACCGAGTTAAAAATCCCTGTCAGAGTAGTTAGATAGGAATAGATAAATAGGCCTTAACGTTGTTTTTAAATTATGTATTTCTGATGTGTATCTAATTAATTAGCCTGTGATTATTCACGGGGGCTTACTATGGTTTATAAATAACTGTTTGATAAATTTAGATTTAATATTGATGATACAAATGATACGCCCATGCTCAACACCAAATGTTTCGCCTTCGAGCAATGGTCGTTGTTTGTGAGACGAGCACTGCCAGTTCTGCTTAAACGTGCTGGATTACGCTTCAAAGCGTTTTTGCTTCTTGCTCGATCACGCTTAAATGTGTTTAAACGTGCTATACAGTGTTTTTTCGTTTTGCTCCATCGTGCTCAAACGTGCTGTACAGCGTTTTGTATTTATGCTAGATAAGTGTGCGGTATTCCTATCTTACACATAGGAAATAAATGTTCGAGCAAGTTTAAAAAAAATGTTTTTGCTTAAAGCAGTTTTGCTGGATAAGTGTGCGGCCGGCCTAAGAATATAGTTACGTAAATACAATTTTGTTTTTAATTTTGAATGTACTAATCACATTATTTCCTTTAAGAAAATTCAAAATGACAAGCCATAATTGGAACCACTGTCAATAGTAAATGATATTACGTTGACTTTCAAATGCATTTTTCATGAGTATATACAGACTAAAACTCTAAAA
This sequence comes from Philaenus spumarius, assembly GCA_018207615.1. Classification (NCBI taxonomy): domain Eukaryota; kingdom Metazoa; phylum Arthropoda; class Insecta; order Hemiptera; family Aphrophoridae; genus Philaenus; species Philaenus spumarius. The sequence continues at coordinate 2,380,478 of JAGFPH010000010.1, read as the reverse complement.
TATTTTATTGATAGGATATTGATAATAGAAACTGTCGAGTGGCCAGAAATCATCATATTAGTCCACAATATATTTCCACCTATTGAGTGAACCTTTGTACAGAAGACACCTCCAGTTGATCCAGTAGACTCGAGAAATAGAATAGTTGAAGTAAAAGCAACGTTTTTAAAACTTGCACAAGAATTTAAAAATAATATGTTCTATGCTTTAGAAAGATATGGTGAACATCTATTGTTAATTTTGTGTGTGTATACTCTTATGCGGGTTTTGTCTGTATTGTTTTTGTTATGCATTATCAACCTCCATGATATTTGAGGAAACTATTTCCAGTCAAGGACCATAATTTGGACAAGGCTTCCATCTCAGACATTCTTCAAAATATCTGCGAGGTGTTTGCCATTATGGTGGTAATCTTTGAAGCTAAGGTAAAAACACAGAGAAATTCGGGAACATTTTTAAAAGATAAATTTTAAAAAATCGCGGAAATGCCCAGTTAGTCAGGGAGGTTGTATGCCATCAGTGCCAGGTCCTGCTTGAAGACACAGTCATGGTCATGGTCAACCACTGTATATCATATTTCGGACTTCCATCACAGTCATGAGCACAAAGAGCTGTTGTTGCTAAAAGGATTCAACTCAAAGAGCTATTAAGATATCAGTCATCTGTCCGAATCAGTTTCGTTTGCTACCCAAAACTAAATACGGAACATAATTATCATAAGATGCGTTCATGTACAGCAATGCTTTATACTATGTTAGAATGTTCTTCCAAGATGATCCTGGTGGTACCAGAAAACCTTTTTAACTAATCTGTTGCTAGCTTATCTCAGTACTAAAGGCAATACTGTTATTAAAGTTCCTTACCGTTGTATTTTTGCTATTTTGATTATCTGAAGCAAGCTCAAACTGATTTTAAATTTCCTTTAAATTTTAAATACTGCGAATCTTCCATTTCCAACATCTATAAGCAAAGTAAATTATTTCATGTTCTTCTAAATACCAAATTTATTGTGTAGGACTAAGGCTCAATGTCTTAAATTTTGAGCTACTTGCATTATATGATAAGGAACCAAACAAGTATATTAGGTGAAGAGATATGGTGCTTCTGTTTTGTGAATTCAGACACACTTGTGGTACCCTGATATACATGTGCGGATGAGACCTGTCTCAAGTCACCTTCCTTATGGCCTAAAATCAAAGTGCTGTCCCTAACAATATGCGTGTTATCTTCAGGGCGACTTTATGGCGGATGAATTATTGAATATATATTTTTATATTTTATTAGAGAGGACAAGTTTGTCATTTAGGAAGGAAAATAAACATCATAGAAACTATAGATTTGTGGTAGACGATCTGATGAACTTAGTTTACCACATATACTATGCTATTTATCCAAGTGAGGTGATTATGCGTCTTGAATAAAATAAGCACTATTGCCGACTAATTAACAATACATCCAATTACTCTTCTAATTGTATAAGCAATGACTAAATGGAGAAGTTGTCAACTGAGGAAATAAAGTATGGGTATACTCAGAGATGAAAATTTATGATTATGTGACTACCTGTAGCGTCCATGGAGGAACTGTTTTCATCCCCCCGATTTTCTCTATACAATTTAAGTTATACAATACACATTTTATTAGCCTATTAGTATTCGCTGACGGTTCACCTAACTTACTTTTACTTTCTCAGTGTACAATTTTGCATATTAATTTAAGTTGAGTTTCATATTACTATGAAATTAAAACGGGCATTAGAAAAAAATATGTTTACTTGAAAATTAAAATAAAATATTTTTTTGAATTACAAGGTACAAATTATATATAAATAAAAGAGGAAAATAATAAATTAACTAAGTATAAATAAAGGAAAAACAAGCTTGTTTACTTTACAAAATATATAAATACAACACAAATAAAAACATAAAACGTCATTTTTAATTGAAATTTGCTATGAAAACTTACATATGTATTTAATACACATAAGAAATCCATAAAACAAGTGCATTAATATGACCGTGAGTGAAATATATAAAGCTAAACTTTGTATATTAAACATATAGGCACACAAATATGAAACATAAGTAAATGTAATATTATACATTTTATTGTAATATTAGTTTGTTTATAGACGACGTTTTAAAAGGAAGTTTAATTGTAACGGTTGTATCTTGAGTTTTGTTATCAGATTTTGAATATTGTTGTTGTTCTTGAAAAGCGATTCTTTAAAATCATCTCATCAACGTATAGTAATTTCTAGAATGTTCACTCTTGTAAAATTAAAAAAAACTGTTGGGACCTGACAGTGAAACAGTGAACCTGTTTCAAAAACCTAACAAAAACAAAAATGAATTATAATGACTCAGAAATGCTGAATGTTTTAACAAAAATGTCTTAATATAAACATTTGTATTAGTGTGTGTAATTTGTGTATCGTGAAGTGAGTGTTTTCTCGTCTTCGAAAATGATATTGTGATGTCGAAACCGCTTTCAGTCTTGTCTGAGCAATATGCGAATGTTTTGAAGATCAGTAATACAAAATTGTTAATAATAATTAGTTGTGTACTTCACCTCAATTGTAAATTTTCTACTCATTACGTTAAATTTAATCCAACTCGATTGTGAAACACATATTTTATTTTTTTTTATTGGTGTAGAAAAATTAAGAATTAATAATGGACTGATAAATACTTAAATAAATGTAAATACTTAACACCATTTACTCATTATGTAAGTTAACAAAGTCATAATTAGATTTTTAGTGTATTTTTAACAACAATGATTATTATTTACGTTTTAGTAAAAGTACTATTAAAAGTTATTCCTGCAATAAACTTTAAAATTTTAGAATTTGATTAAGCTATGCAACGTTTACTTTGACAAAGTTGTCTCCATACAACGCTGGCCCCTAGAGAATAAAGTTCTATCCTGGACTATATTATGATTAAACTTAAGTTCCACATTTTTTATTATGTACTTATTAGTAAATTATTCTAGTTCTTTGTAGTTGTTATAACTTTTTTTGATGATTTTAAATAACTCAAAAATTTTGATTGTATCAGCAAACGATTGAAATAACTTTGACTTAATCACGTCTTACTTGATATATCTTTGTATTACCACTATTGTACTACTAAATAGATTGCTGTTGTTATTATAGTGTTGAAACAATGCTATAAAACAAATACTATACTTATCTCAATCCCTATCGACAGTTGTCCTCGAAGTTAATATTAAAACAATAACTAAAGTTACAGTTAATCTTTCTTTAAAATATTGAAGCACTTTAGTTTCTGCAATCAATAAAAAACTCTACATACTTGCTTATATAAGTTTCATTTTATATTACAATTGCTATAACTATTCCAAAATTAAATTATCCATAACTTTTTACGTTTGTTTTTTAGCCATTCAACTTTACGTATCTTAAACCGAATCTACTTTAATTAGTCCTACGTTTATTAGTAAATTAAATATACAATCCAAATTTGTTTTTGTTACATGAATTACGAAACTATAATAAGCAACCCATGTTAGATACATACATGAATTAAGATTTTATTTTGTTCAATTTAAATTATACTTACATAATACTTTACATACTGTAATAATATTTCACGAGTCTCATAATAATTTAATCAAATTCAAATATTTATAAAAAGTTCATAAATAAAATTGTCTTAAAGCTTATATTATGGGCTCAATGAAGAAACACAAATATTATCTAAGCATTGTGCCACTACTATTTAATATACTGTTGCAAATGCACTCTGTTTGAAGTAGTTTTAAATGTTATAAATATAAACAAAAATTCAAAATATAATTTTTAAACAATTCAAACTAATATTTTTAAGATTTATATTAAACTATTTTTGTCGTTTTAAATGAAAAAACTCTGCAAATCGTTTACGAACAGGTTTAGCTACTTACTAGCAGTCACTGGTCTATTGCTTTCGAATAAAATAGTAACAGATACGTTGTATATAAACTAATATAGTTATAAGTTCCATTTATATAAACTGATAAAAAATTTTAGGTATAAGAGGTTATGTAGATTGCTTTGTATTAACTACTATTAATAGGCTTATATTTAAACTTTTAATTATTCACTCGAGTGCACTTGTGTATGCAATTAGTTGTCCAAGGGGCTATCACTTGTCTTGAGAAAAACATTTTATGCATTCAATTATTAAATAATTACTCCATTAATAGCCGTGTATTATTTAGAAAAATACTAAGTAGCTGTGTATAATAATGATTGGTTGCTGAAATATGCAACGAGGATCAGTTCATATTGAGATATCAACTTATATTCATTGTGTGACTTCAATACTTCAAGAAAACAGCAACTTAAAATACTGAAATAATTAAATTTTAAGTTTAATGTGTTGTGTCTACGTTTTAAACGCATGAATCATTGAACGTAGCTGTATTATATAATACGTGTTAGTTTACACATAAATACATTTGTTACAACTAAAACTCAGAATAAACATTGAAATAATTTACATAACAATTTTAACTATATGACTAGTAGGAATTTAGCAATACCGTATTATTGTAGCATAGAATTATCTAAGTTATAAACTGTCAATTTGGTGTATTCGTTAAAGCTTTTGATCTCCACTCTAGAATCTGGTCTATAATAACAAATATTTAGATATTGTATTTATAATCTTAAGTTTTCAAATATAAATAATGTTAAAAAAAATTATTTTAATTAAATTTCTGTTATTTGATGTATATTTCAAAGTTATTTTAGTTGTAATACATAAACTGTTTTCGTGAATTTTTAATATATCTAGTGAAAAATTTCTTTTCAACTAGAAAGATAAAACTAAAATAATAAATAACATTTGTATGCTAAAACCTTTTAAACCATTGAATTACTTTTTAAATTATTATTACAGTATTTGTATGCATTTGGAAAGATAAAAATCTATGATTGTCTACATCGCTTTCGAAATCAACTTTTAAATAAATGTAAACAATTTTTCTGTTGTTTTAAGTAGTTATAAGTTTAAAAAGCCTTTTTCATCACAAACATGTTTTAATATCCGTACGGTAGTCATGTTTGTAGTGTTATAAAATACAAAAATCTAGATTGTCTACATATTTAGGGTCTATATAATGTTTTATTGTCTTTTGATTACTAATTTCATCTAAACAGATTTTCATATCGGTCCATTATTGTGGTTCATCCAACCGTGAAGATGGCGACATTGTTGTTGAAAAGCGTTTGAGTGACTACGTGAGAATCGGTGTTCAAGTTAATTCTATCAAGTATGAAATGTTACAAGTCAAGTAAAATTTGTGTTACATATGCTACATTATAACAGTTTAAAACTCTAACATCATAAATTCAGAACTACTCTTAAAAATATTCTAGTTGACATTATTTCTACAATGAAGCCAACATGGTACTAAAAAAATGTGTACTATGATTTAGAATATATTTGGTATATATATATATATATATATATATATATAGTTCTGTTTTTGAGATCGAAGTTGATCTGGCGCGGAAAATATTACAACTCATGTGGCTCAGAAACCTTTAGTTGATCAAGGCGTCTTAAGTTGGACAAAACCAACTTAAGACACCTTAGAAAAGTATATTATTTATATACGGCTCTACTATATATCTTTAGAAATCTTACTCAAGTTGGTCAAAGTAATATACAATCCCAGTACTAAATTACAACTTCTGACTATGCGATTTCAATGAAAAAGGTCTTAAACTGTTTGGATTTACTTAGTGTATTGATTAAAACATAAATATACGTCATGGTATATACCCAGCTCTGAAATTACTACAATATAGTATTGCATTACCTGTGACTATGCGATTTCGGAAGAATTGTTTTACACTCTTTCCATGGATTGAGCAGTTACTTATTGTAACGTCTTAAAAATGTAATGAGAGTGCATTTGTATGATTCGTGGGCGTTAGGTGCATCAAAATTAAAAATAAATGACCACACATGTATCGAGAACATTTTGCTAAAAACGGAGTAAAGAAAGAGGATACCATGTGGGGTATCGTTTAGTAAGGTTTCTGGTATGGGAAATCCAATATTGACAGTTACAAGGTCGTAGCGCTTAAGGGTACCGATTTTAGAGTCAAAATTTTGATAATAAAGTGTGAGATGTCGTTTTATATGTTTTTGTGTACGATAAATAAGATTTTGACAGTTAAAGATTCGTAGCGCTTCGGGGTTACTATTTTATGATATCATTTTGAAAATATCGTGTGGGGTA
>JAGFPH010000010.1:2326261-2348719 GCA_018207615.1 Philaenus spumarius | reverse complement strand
TTTTTTTTTTTTTTTTTTTTTTTTTTTTTTTTTTTTTTTTTGTAAACGTAACTAAAGTTGGTAAATTAAAGTAAGTCATAATACATCTTGGGTGTTAAAATAGTATGATCAGACGTATCAAACGTTTTGATTATGTCCATAAAATAAGTGAACAACATTTACCCTAATTTATGCCTTCTTAGACTTGGTTTGTAAACTGATAGGCCAGTCGGTAGGGGTAAATTTAGGCCAAAAGTTCCAGTAATTTACAATACGGCAGATTTTTTTTATAAGTACATTAAAGTATGTAGATTAACATAAAAAAAAGTTTACCCGTCTAACGATTTCCCAAAATCGAAAACAAAATAGATTATAATTTTTTTTTCAATTATCCTTAATATTTCGAACTGGGATGAAGATAGAGAATAATAAAAAAATACCACCGTGTAGGGTAGGTATGTTTAAACAAAAAAGGTCATATGTATTTATTTCGTCCGAGCAATGGTTTGTCTGGAAAAAATTCGATAATGCAGGTATGTATTTTGCAGCAAGGGAAATCACTAAAAGGGGACATCTTATTATATATGAAGCGTTGGCTCATTCTAAATTGGCCGAATTTTAATATATCAAATTTAAACTTGACGGAGGTGTTAAAATATATATATTTAAACATTTATGCTGAGTCTCAGCTTGTTATTAGTGGTCTCTGACAACGGAGTTATTTCTCCAACGAATTTTAACTTGGCAATATCTGAATAGCTGAAACGGGCGTCGTTTGGAAAATATACGTCAAGTGACTATGGATGATGGTAAGTTGTAATTATATTTAATGTTAATTAATAATACATTTGTTTACACATATGCATTAATAATGCATTGTTTATAATGTATTGTGTTTAAATAATGCACATTTACACACAAACATTTAGAATGAAATTAAATACAAATTTCACTTATAACAAATAACATGTCCGGTGGGCTAATTGTCTGGCAATTTACTGAAGTTTGAAATACAAACGACAAGTGACTATTGACGACGATAATTTGTAATTATATTAATTTATAAAAATAGTCGGAATGTTGAAAACAATAATAAGTAATTAACATTACAGGTTTCTATTAAAACGTAATGCAGCTACTTCTTTGCTCACGCATAACATAACCCAGTCTTTTTGTAAATATAGAAATCATTAGAGAATATTTTGTTTGTTAATTTATATTTGATTGTTTTTAATCTCATATTAATGTGGTGTTAGAATATAAATATCAACTAAATATAACAAGAAATACCAACCTTGCCACATTACAGACTGTCAAATGTACCATGCATTTTTTAGCGCATCATGATAATTCAAAAAGAGGATCTGCGTAATATTTTAACGAATATCATTCTTAAGGGATGTCATATAATATACTTTTTTTAAATTGTTTCTCGAAATTTACAATCACTATAAGGAAAGTGATGGCACACGACGATTCGAGAATATAAATCAACTTTCGCTATAAAATAAAAATAAAGATAACACATATATAATCTAAAAAAGATACGTATACAAACAGGTTAAGATGGGAAGTTAACCTATGTTTACTAATCTAATAATACACTATTGTATTTAACAAAAACAAAACAAAATAATTGGATAACTTTTATATAAACGTTTTAAAGCATATATCGTCGGCCTACAAATAATATAAACACACACAAAAATAACAAGAATGATTGTAATTTATTTTAACATTGTAAAATGGTAAAAATATAATAAAGTTGTCAATATAATAAAATTTTTAAGTTTATTAAAAAAATTTATTTTAAATATAGTTGTCAATATAATCAACTTTATAAGTTTACAAAAATATGGATTTCATTAAGCTTTTAATTAGCGAGTAATAAGTGTTTTTGCCAATGTCATTCAAAATTTTGAGTCTTGTGTTTAATATTTATTTTTTTTTAGTTTCATAAAAATTTAATTCCTCCAGCTATTATGTCTTCACCTTTATACGGATTTGGGATAGAGCCTAGTAAGTTAGTTTTTAATAAATACACAAAAGTCAATCATGCTGCGTGATATCAAACAATCATTACAATAATGTTGTAATTGTGTTATTATAAGTTCAAAATATACTTTCCAATCGTTTTACAAATATTTATTGTAAAAAAATAACAAAATTTACCCTTATGAAATATTTACTAAATATTAGTGTCATTTCTTACCTTTAACCATTATTTACTAAAGAAAATTACGACAAACTGTGTACTGAGTTGATGTAATTAGCTATACTGGACACAGGTGCAGGGCATTAAAGACCTTTTTGGAAATACTGTACTGCTCAACCATTTGGAAATATAAAAACAAAGAGATAACATAATGCAGGGTAAGTAGTCGAGAGTTATTTTGTTGCCTATCCTGCTCTACAACTGAAAGGGGGTGTCACTTTCTTAACAAACTTACCTTTACTTCAATTCCAAGTTTCACATAAAAATATTAACACTGTTGTAGTAGCAAATAAACCAAATAATCCCCTATTAAATTCACCTGCACGTAGCAAATAAATGTATTTGTTTTGCCTTTCAAAATCCACCAAAAGCTAATCATAGCTACCGAAATGATATTTATTACTTTCGGTAGTATGCTTGGACCCTAAACTAAATTAGTGTACACCCTTTTACCTTGTAAACATAACTTAATAGTTGCTGGGTTTTCTATTATATACATTACGTTCATATAATTTGAGTGATACGTTATTTAGATTTAATGCTCAAATGCGGACTTTAATGTATTTTAACTATATAAAAGTAAATAATTTTCTCCCTGGTATAATGTGTAATGATTTATTACAATTTCTTCAGTTTACTATACAACCTTGTTTCACTAGCAGAGAAAGATAATAATAATTGTACTTACTTTTCCTTGTTATCAAGTCTTTATAAATTCTTATTATTGATTCGTTTTTATTTTCAGTAGTCTGTTTGACTTTTGAATGACAAGAATTGCCTATTCCACTTATAGTCAAAAGAAAAACAATCTTAAAGTCACTAGTATACTTTTTACAAATAATAATATTTCTACAAATAGTTACTGTAACACGGATTTGTTTCTTCTGCTTGGCAGAAAGCATGAACGTAAAACGTTGAGGGTTTAATCGAGCAATTAGAATGAAAGCGGAACGTACGTAAAGCCGATAATATAAATGCTTCACTGCAGTACTATTAATGTCAATGATAATGTAGAGACGTAATTTTTAGCGCACATCGAGGAAACGATTTATGGTTGCCTTCTGCTGGAAGCTATCATTATTTTAAACATATTGCTTCGCAGCTGTCGATAGTTTGCTTCTGTTAGATTGTATTTTTAATCAAATGTATTCCATTTATAAATTCAGGCAAACAAGGATTACTTTTAACAAAACAGATGCAATACCAATCTTACTATTCAACATATATACCAATGCGAAATTATTATTATTCAATTCAAGGCAGCTTTAACCCATTGTTGCCCGACGGTACTTTTTTGTACCACCAAAAGGAACTGTCTTTATAAAAGGTAACAGTGGCTTTATCTACAAGTTGAGGCCTGGAGGTACTTTAGAGTACCATTGCAGTTCTGTAAAACATCAGGTCTACACCTAGTTTCAACAAATGCCACCAGAAAGCTGGACTTGATTTTCTAGTACTTGCTTTCAATTGGCAATTTATATGGTGTGATTTTCCCAATTTTTTAAAACATGTTATAGTCTTTCATTTGTTAGTATTTTGTATTAAAAGGGTAGCATATTGCTTTAAATTAATTACTTAACTTAATAAGAACTGATCTAAGTTATTATTATAAACCTCTCACACACAAAAATTATACAGATTCAAACTTAAGAGCAACCAAGCAAACTTCCTATAACCACTCCTAGATGGTGTTGATAAACTATCTTATACTTTACTTTTACTTTACACGTAATATTTATTTCGATATTCGATAGTAAAGCAACTGAAGTTTTGTTAATTTGTCAGTTTTCTTTAATCAAGCCTTAGCCTAGTGGATAACGTTGCGTCTTCCACCTGATCAGAAGGTGCTGGGTTCAAATCTAGGCTAGGGAGACCAGATATCTAATCATATCTGTGGTTTGAGGTTAGGAGGGCGGAATTAAAGCAAACGGTGGTTGGCTCGCTTCCAAGCTGACGGGATATGACTAGATATCTGGTCTCCGACTGGGGCTGTTTTGCATAATTTTACTAAAGTATAAAATATATATATATTTACTAAAAAAAAAAACAGTAAAAAGAATATATTTTTTACTAAACAACCTTAGTTAATCATAAAAATAAAGAAATATATTTTTCAAATTGTATTACTTCTTGGTCTTCAAAGGGTTAAATTTGTATTATTTAGTCTTAAAAACTACTTAATTTAAGGAAAAGGATTACACCTAAGATACATATTATATATGCAGTAATATTTAAGACTTGTTTGCTAGGTGAATAATTACATAATTAATACGTGAGCCTAAGTTTTACTTCTACGTTTAATATAATCATAATTAAACTAATTTTTAGTTTCAATATATATTATGGCAAACCAATTTGGAAGCTCAAATAGGTTAGACTGATCATTGTACATAAAAGAAAGTAATAAACAATATGCGATACTGATTCATATATTTTTATTTGCTTCATTTCAAAGGAAGACCGTGTCTTTCATAGCTTCGCCAGTTCTATGGTTAAATAGGCTCACGTTTATTTTCCATAATGCTTTCTTATTAAGGAGCACTTTTTCCGTTTAATCGATAACCGTTTATAAATCCTTTTATATTTGTGTTGTTAAACATGTAGATATTTTTTAATTCTTTATTACAACATTAATATCATTCGGATTTAATAGGTCTACTCAATCTGATGTAGCTTTTTTTATTTAAAAGACAAACAATTCTTTCCTTTATGATCTTGAATTGTATTAAATGATCTTAAGTTTCTTAAAATATTTTTAGTACTTTAAAAATCATTAATATTAAATCTCTCACTAAGCCTTATTATTGTTATTATTTATTTGGATATTTGTAACCATTTATGTGTGAAATCAATGCACCACGATTCGGAAATACAATTTAACTCCCATTATTAAGTGATTAAATCTACTTGAACATAATTCTTTGAAAAAGGCATGTGTTCTAGAAAAACAACGTAAACTAAAATATAAAACTAACCTAAACAACTAGGCACAGCCGAGAATTAAAAAAAATGATGATGACAAGCACGACTGCGACGGAAAATACACACCCAATGCAAACACATGTTAATAGACCGACATCTAAACAACAACTTTCCGTTGGAATAGGGAGCCGCAACTAGTTATGGGAGTGGCCTATTTTTTAAGATACAATGTGGTTGCACCTAGCTTTTCAGTGCAACTACTGGTTGGTTGTAAGTGAAGTCAATAATTATTATTATGTGCAACTTTTGTTATATGTTTTTTAAATCATTATGTCTGTAAAAAAAAATTTCTTTCGGATTGCCTTACTAAACTGGTTAATTTTACAATAAATTTAATTTTTTTGTGTACTTACAGCTCTCAGTCCTTTATTTTTATTTTTTATTTCTTGGTGACTTACGTTTCGCTTTTTATATTCAGGCATTATCAAACCTACACTTCACTAGTTCTTTACATGTGTTGATGGGCGTCAAATTTTTAAAATGAAACACTTACACGAAAACATTCACAAACAACATGTAACACACAGCACAACACAACACTCAATAGGGACATTTAAATTTTATTTACAATTCACGATCGCGGCCACACGTATTTTCAGCTCGCGTAATGAAAAATAAAGGACTGAGAGCTGTAAGTACACAAAAAAGTAAATTTATAGTAAAAACATTTTATCATATTAAGTAAGTTATATGTCAATTAAATGTCAATAGATCTAATGTTGGATGAAAGATTTTACTTTAAAGAGAATTTGTGACTATAATTTCAATAAGAATTTAGGTTCAATAAAATATTTCGTTTAAATAATTATTACATTGAAGAATTTGAACGCAAATTCAAGACTAATGTTACAATGAACGTCACTTAAAATGTAAACAAAAATATTCGAATAAGACCAAACTTATTTTTTAATAACAAAAAAAAATCAATCTACGCTTGTAGGGGAAAACTAATTACAGATACTATATAGTGCTACCAAGGCTGTCAATAACAGCTACGAGAATTGATTTTGAATTGTTCTTTTTTAATATATAAAATTGTAAAAATGCATTGCGAACACATGCTTTAGCCAATTTGTATTTTATTGAAAATTCACCGACATTCCATGTTGTTAAAGTGCTTTAGTTTAATGCATCACAGGCCATATGTGTCTATTAAAAATGCTTAAGATAGGGGCGATAGGGGTGGTTGTTTAAGGATTATATAAATACTTTTACATTGATTCCGCCTGAGGCCAAATAACTGTCTTTAGACCATATTTAGCAAAACTACTTCCGACTTTTAATAATATGAAGTTTCAAAAATATATTACAAAACAAATTTCTTGGTTTTATATTATCAAAATATTTAAATTAAGTTATTACATAAAAAAGAAATTTTTTAACTTTTTAATTCAGTATGGGTTCTTGGTTAATAGTAATACTGAGATTGCGTATTCAATGTTTCTTGGGGGACAGGTTATTTATGTTAAGAATGAATTTGAAATTATTTATTTATTGATAAAACAATAGCAATACACTTTGTATGCTACTTTGTTCTTTTAAATGTTTCATGGGAATTAATTAAATTAAGGGACTTCGCTTGTGCAGTGTTTGGAAGTTATCTTGTAAACAGAGTATAATTCAAAAGAAGGCTTATAATATTTAGTGGAATAATATTAGAAGTATAGGAATAGCTGAAAATTATAATAATAATTTTAAAATACGTAGGTCTAAATTCAGAAAACAGGCAGGTCTAGAGCATTAATTTAAACAAAGTTTTTGTCGAAAAGGGGTGATAAACACATGATATTCAAATAAGTTAGCCTTACCAACGTTCGCATTAAACTGTAGAAATATTGTTTTAATTTTAAAGCAGATTCCAATGTATTACATCGGATCTTGGAGCAAAATAGGTTGTTGATCAATAATGGTTGCATTACAAATGTAACCTAATTCTGTGATTATTGGGACATTCCGTTCATGACATTAAAAAAACAAGTGTTTTAGGCATAACAGATCATTTTAAATAATTTGAATATATATTATTTACTTAAATATAAAGTATGTAAAAGAAAGAATGAACATTGGATTTAAAGCATTCTGCATTAAAGTTGGGCTGATTTTTTTAAGGTTAATCCATTCCGATTTTATGCTGAATTTATATCTGACGCTTTTCTAAATATTATTAAAAGACGTTTATGCTACTGTAGATTCTACTGTTAAAAGATTCTTTAATAACTTAATCGGTTTGAAATTTTATATATATATATTTTATTTAATTTAAAATGTTATACTTTTATTATGCTTGGCAATCATTACTTAAAAAAGATCGAATTTTAGATTTGTTTTGAGTTTTTACCGTTAATTTATTTTCTGTTTGAAGTTATTTATTATTTATTAATTATGGATATTCAATACTATTAATAGTGATTATTTATAAATTGGCCTTTATTTATGGGCTGAAATTAATAACTGGTATTTCGGAAATATGATCATAGCAGGGTTCCAAGCTTATAAGAAAGAATGCGATAGTAATATAACTATAAAAATATAGAAATAATTTCGAGCAACTAATGTAGCGCATCTCAGAGCTAGATAAATCAAATATATTATGGCTTTACTTTATATAGACCTACTAGGACTATGGTCTTTTTTTCTGAAAATCGGGAATTCATTCATAATCCTGAAAAGTTGTATTATGACTTTAGGACTAAGGACTGATAATCAATTTTACATCTATCATAACCAATTAATAACTTGAAATTATGCATAATTTTGTATATCTGCATTAATTTTTATACATTTTAGAAATAAATAATTTGAAAACGTACGTAGTTCAAAGTTAAGATTTTCTACCATAGTTTATTTATATACACGGTGATGCAAAAGTTCTGCAAATCTTTTGTACTTTTACACCTGTTAAACAAGAAGTTCAGATTCAATATGGAAAAATAAAAAATGGAAAAATTCGGAACTTCTTGGCTCCGCCAGTTTGGATTATGGCATCGGAGAGGGGTTTAATTTACACAAATTTTCTCGTCTCAACGAAGGCTTTCAATTGATTTATCGTACAATAAGGGTTACTAATGAAAATCTTTGAATAGCCCACACCCGCCACCGAATAAAAGTTATTTAATTTATACACCTAAAAGGTTCGCTCATTATAGCTTCATGAAAGTTTGGAGTAAATACGTGTAACAGTTTTAAAATTACGAAAAGGTTGCGGGACTTTTGCATCGTAATGTATACAGATGATCTATCACAATTTCGACTTGGGAGTATCTATAGTAAATTTTAGCCGTTTTGTTCAAATATAAAATTTGAATAAACTTATAATGCAATTCTCCTAACGATAGAATATTCTTGACGTTATTAAAAAAAATTAAAATTGTTATTATTCGTTAAGTGGACAACATTAAATTGACTGTTACAAAATAATTGCTCTTGAACTAACCCATTACTTTGTATTTCATAGTTAAATCTAACTTGAATCCAAACAAGTTTTTTTGAAGTTATTTAAATAATTAGCATAATTTAATTGAAAATATTGATAACTTTAAAATCGCTTTAAAATGTGTAAACTATTATTAAAAACTATCATACTGTCATATTATAAAACCAAATATAAGATATAAGAAAAAACTAAGAAATGGTGTAAGTAATTTGCATTTGATTTCAGTATCTCAGTTTGTTTAACTATCTTCATATGTTTCAAAGAGATGAAAAAGTTCAATTAAAAAAAGTTAGGGACGATGAATATTAAAAGGTACTGTAAATAATAAGTAGTTAAATGTAATACAGTTTAAAGAAAGAATAACTTATTGGCGTTGACTAAATTGGTGGGATACTCCCTTTAACCATATTTAACCGTGAGAACTTTATGTGAATTTCCTTAAACTAAAAAGATAAATACAATAATAATTAATGTATGTCACCTATTATAATCTCATATTAGTTTATTGCGATAAATACATAACTGAACTAAGATGAATGAATAATTTGCATTAATACTATGTAGAACATTGACATAATCCCAGAGATTTAATTAAGCAGATAAATGCCTGTTTATATTTTTGACTCCAAAGAAAAGACACATAATTAATTGTGAAACTATTTAAAGTGCTGTAAGTAATTATCGCGTTAAATCTGCTTGCTGAATACATCAAACACGAAATGCTCTAAAATAAAAACTGTAACTAACAAGTATAAGAAGTTTTACTTATAAAGTTAAGATTATATAATACAATATTTACATTAAATTTACATATGCATTAGTTCTCCAAGTCATTTATTCATTTAGTTTGCCAGACAAGTACTGTTAAAACCAATTTTTATTGCAATTAACATTTTGAGTCACAAACATAATGATTTACTTTGAGTAAATAACAACAATAAAAAAATGTTTCAACCAACTATAGATAAATGGCAGTCACTTATTATTGGGCCATTAATAGATTAAATACACAGAAAAACGTTCACAAAAGTTCTACGTTAATGGCATGTAATAAATATAATGTTATTATACAGAGTGATTCAGAACTATGGGGCAATGTCTTGGTAGCTCATTCTATAGCTAAAAATAAGAAAATAATTCTAATAAACAATGGCCCGAAAACTCTTAGTTTTTAAGATAAAGCAATTTTCTTTTTACATAGTAATTAAAATCTAGATAACTGTTTAACTGATTTAGTTCAAAATTTTCATGAAGTTTAATCCAACAACGATCTAGCTAAAAAAAGTCGATTCTATCCAACCATGCTTTTAAAAATGGCGGCAGTTTGAAAATTGCAAACCTGAAATGCACATACCGCACAAAAACAACCACATTTTAAAACCGCACATTTTAACAAAGAATTTCAAGATACCCTTTCCTTATCGGATGGTGCAACTGTAAAAACAATCGGATACAGATAATAGCAAATTTAAAGAAAATTACAGCAAATGTACATACAATATTGCTGTGTTTACTGTGTTGGTATAGGATGCTGGGTTAACAAACCGAATATTACACATAACTTAACTATTATCCCTTATCCGAATGTTTTGACAGTTACAAAATGCGATAGGGAATCAAAAGGGCTACACAAAAGTTATCTTTACATGTTTTTGGTTAATAAAATGGGTTTTGAGTAATTAAGGTTTAAAATATTTAAACAACCGTTATTTTAAAACTCATGATTGGATAGAATCGATTATTTTTCTTGAGATAGATCATTGTTAGTTTAAACTTCACGCCAAGTTTGAAATCCATCAGTCAAACAGTTCTCTAGATAAGCATTATTTTGGTTAAAACAATTAAATGGCGCATATCTGGAAAACGAAACGTTTTCTGACCTATGTTTATATTCACTTGTTTCTTACTTTTAGCTATAGAATGAGCTACCTAGACATTGCCGTATAGTTCTGCATCAACCTGTGTAATAAATAATTATTCAAAGAGAGTTACTGCCTAGAAATGTTTCTTTAGTTGCCCAACTAGTGGTTGAACTATTAACACAAATACTACTAATACTTACCAAGCCGCATCCAGTTAAAAACACTATACGGTTTGTGTTATACTTCTTCAAAACATACAGTATTCCTTATGCCAATTTGGTATTATGATGAATTATGTCAGTAATTTAGTTTATAATATGTAAACAAATTTAAATCTTTCAATTTTACCTATTAGATATTCTCTAGTTTCATTTTGTTGAAATATACTAAGTTTGGAAATTTGTGTAATATTACCTCATTACATTTAGATCAGATTGACATAACTTTTCAACTATATGGGACATTAACATTAACATAGGACATAGTTTTAAATATTTGCAGTTCATTAATATTTATTTTGTTGTAAGTATGCATATATAATATCACATGATTATACATAATTAACAAATAATTTACTAATGGTAATAAACAAAGACTGATATTTCATAAGTACACATCTGAAACACATAATTAAAAAAGCAAACTATTTAAAAGAAAAATTAAGGCCTACTTTTCTAGGCCTACCTAATTATGCTGATGGGGATTTTTAACTCTGTAAATGTGTACAATAATAAGGATTATAAAACTGTAGGCCTATGTATTAAACATTTTTATTTACATACGTTATTATAAATTTAAAGAAAGATAAAAATATTAACTTTTAATAGTTTTTTATTTCATATTGACAGATCAAATGATTTAGAAGTTATTAATATTATAGTGAAGAAATTAATAGTTGAATATGTTTATATGTTATATGAAGATGTACGAATGTTTCCCAAGTTAAACGAATGGATATCTCTTCTTTAAATTTGGATAAACAAATATATTGTAGATAAATTGTTGTATTTATATATGGTTTATAACCGCAAAGCAAATATTATAATGTTTATTTGAGCTTAACTTATTTCTATAACTCATATTTAAAAAAAACCCCAACTTCACAAGAAATTATAACGATTGAAGTTATAAACATAATCCCAAACTATAATCTACTATGGGTTTGTTGTATTGTAGATGATGGGTGAAATCAGCGGTTAAACGAATAGGTATCTTCTTTAAATTTGTATAAACAAATAATATATTCATGATAAAAGGTTGTATTTATATACAGTTTATAACCTACAAGCAAACATTAGAACGTATATTATAGCATACAATAGTTCTATAACTCATATTTAAAAAAAAATCAACTTCACCAGAAGTTATAACGATTGAAGTAATTGTAAACAAAACCAAAAACTATAATGTAAAATGGATTTAAAGATGACGGGGGAAATCAGCGTTTATATAATATGTTACTCACGTACGTGTGTACGTTGGTACACTCGCTTTTATAGGAGTAGATATAAGTGCTATAAATTTCGCAGTATCATATTATTACAACCTTTTCGCAAGTATTTATATTTTTTGTAAATTAAAATAAAAAAATATTATCATAGTAAAAACCAAACGTATCTAGAAAACATGAAACTATCTGCTAAATTGTTTTCAAAGGATTTTAATGATAAAGGTAAGACCTATTTACTAATACAGGTATTTTAACAAAGTATTATAACTGTATTATAGTATAACACTAAATTACTATCAAAATAAGAAAGTATTGGTATTTTTCCAGGCTGAATATAAGGTTGTTAAAGTTGAAACAAAAATTACTCTTAATCTACCGAAGCAAATGATTTCAACTTTTTGTATTATTAAAAAATCAAATAAAACACATTACTCATATTGTATAGAGTCCTATTGGAGAATTTTGTTTTTAATTTGAATATTTTAAGTAAATATTTTAAATTTGCTCCTATACGTTTCCAAAATTAATTGTCTTCTTAAAACGTTGGGGAGGAGGTACTTTTAAGCTTTAATACGTTCGAAAATTATCTTTCTTCTCAAAATGTTAGGGAGTGGGTATCCTTACACTTTTATACTTTTCAACAAATTATTTTCATCTCAAAATTTTGGGGAGTGGGTACCCTTACGCTTTTATATTTTTTAACAAATTATGTTCATCTCAAAATTTTGGGGAGTGGTTACACTTATGTTTTTATACTTTTCAACAAATTATTTTCATCTCAAAATGTTGGAGAGTGGGTACTTTTCGCTTTTATAACTTCTTCACATAAGTATGCGCTTTCTAAAAAGTTTTCTTGGCAAATACAATATACTACTTTAAAGATTTTGTTTATATATTATTTTAAAACATATATAAATACTAACCTGTAGATCGCATCATTTAATGTATCTTTTAAAAAGATTTACAATGATACAGTTATAGCGTTACATTAAAAATGTATCACTTCTTTTGTTAAGTAAACTATATTAGTTTTGTCAATGTACAACATATTTGATTGGATCCTAGTGTTTATAGCGTGACGAATGTGAATGTTTATGTAGAAGATGTATTTTTATAAACAGATCACCTTACCGGTTAAGCAATATATTATTAATTTATTTTATTTTATTTCCTTATTGCGATTTAAATGATTTTTTTAAAATGACGTTTGGAGACATGTAACTACGCATAAAACCACTGGTTTCCAGAAAACAATAAACGTTCTTAAAAAAATATCAATTTTGTAATATTTAATACCTTAAGTAGTTCATATCGTTTATTTTAAAGTTTAAATGTATTTACTTATACAGTATACACAATTTGTTTTAAATCTTGTCTCAAATGATTTAACTTTTAAAGATTTGAAACTAGAGTGAGGTTTTATGATCTATATAGGGACTTGGGGGTTATTGTAAAACCAATCACATGTCAAGTAAAGTGCCTTCGATAACAAAAATATATTTTACAGGTAAGCTAGCTTTACAACTCAGCTGGATGAAGTTGTATAAATCCTTTCTTTAATTTTAAATACAAGTTAGATTTACGACTCAGCTGGATGAAGTTGTATGAATCCTTTATTTAATTTTAAATAGAAATTAGATTTACGACTCAGCTGGATGAAGTTGTATAAATCCTTTCTTTAATTTTAAATAGAAGATAGATTTACGACTCAGCTGGATAAAGTTGTATAAATCCTTTCTTTAATTTTAAATAGAAGTTAGATTTACGACTTAGCTGAATTAAGCTTTATGAATCCTTTCTTTAATTTTAAAAAGAAGTTAGATTTACGACTCAGCTGGATGAAGTTTTATGAATCCTTTCTTTAATTTTAAATATAAGTTAGATTTATGACTCAGCTGGATGAAATTGTATGAATCCTTTCTTTGATTTTAAATAGAAGTTAGATATACGACTTAGCTGGATGAAGTTTTGTATGAATACTTTCTTTAATTTTAAATAGAAGTTAGATTTACGACTCAGCTGGATGAATTTGTATGAATCATTTCTTTAATTTTAAATAGAAGTTAGATTTACGACTCAGCTGGAAGAATCCTTTCTTTAATTTTAAATAGAAGTTAGATTTACGACTCAGCTGGATGAAGTTTTGTATGAATCCTTTCTTTAATTTTAAATAGAAGTTAGATTTACGACTCGGCTGGATGAAGTTGTATGAATCCTTTCTTTAATTTTAAATAGAATTTAGATTTCTTTAGATTTATTATAATGCAAATAATTTTAAATTAGTAAACGTATTTTAAAACTTTGACAATTTTACATTGTTTGTGTACTTAAAAGGCTCTCTAAATGAACCTTATGATATAGTGAACAAATCCCTTTTAAATTAGTGGACGCTAGTGTGTAAACCAGATGAACTGTGTGGGTATCTTGTAAGACTCCATCGTTGGATGCTGTCAAAACACTGTGATATTAATATGATGTGTAAATTGCTTGATAGGTCAAAAATGAGTTGTAATATCAAATTTATTAAAAACAATATACAAAGCTTTATGCACATTGAAAACTAATGTTTAAATATCACTATGCATAGTGTCACTATGTAAAAAGAAGGTATTGTTAATAAATAATGCAACGACAGAAAGGTTTGAACAATTGTCAAGAGGAAATTATTACTGTAAACCAATGCTGGCCTTTTTAATGTACTACTAAACAGGGTAATTAAAAATCACGCATTATGATATAGATAAAATCTTTTATTTTTAATTAATGTAGTTTAAGCTCCAGTTATGTATTCATTTTTAATTATCAATTAGAATTATTTAGTAGTACATACTTTCCTTTCATCAACAGTCGGGTTAAAAAATTATTTACATTTTTATACGTAGGCCAATAATATATTTTAATGTTTCTAAAAATATTTTCTTATTGTATTTCAAATTGTAATCGCATAACATACGACGTGGTCGGTAATTCAAAATAAAACTAATAATAAAACTGCTATAACTTTACAAAACTTAATAATTTTAGCATTCCTCTGTAGTATATTAAAGAATAATTATGTTATAATAAATATATTTTTAAAACTAAATTAACCCTTTTTTATTGTTAAAAACTGAAAACTATAAATTTTGTGTTTAAAACATAAGTTTTTTTGTTATTCGAAAGGAATCTTGTAATATTGCATGTTTTATCATCCAGAAAGTGAATACAACCAGGCAAAAAAGGTTTATTTCTAAGATGGAAGAATGTATTCAATTCAAAGTATATAAGTTTTAATACATTTTGATTGAAAGATAAATTACGGTGAGGTTTTTTGTAGATATTATATATTATATGTTAATCTTTTTCATTATTATAAGTTAATTGGAAATACAGTATAGTTATGTTTTTTAACAGTGCCTGACAGTAACTAGCATCCGGTTTAAAATAAAATATATAACTAAAATATTATTTAAATTTTGTTTATATTTTGTGAGGTATCTGCTATATAAATATGTATTAATATTTGCATTTTATTTGTGATTGATGCGCAACTTGATGAGCATTAAAAATGTAAAAACAACAATAAATAAATCTAAAAATAATATGGTAAAACCTGAACAAACTACCAGCAGTTTTCACATTGACGGAAATAGTTTTTTACTTAAATTTAAATAAGATTTTATATTTTTGTTTTTTTAAAAACACGTCTGACTGAAAGTATGTTATTTTAGAAGCACATTGAAAAACTAACATTGAATCCCAGATTATCCTAAAATAAAACAGAGGTAATATCACAGTTGTTAGTAATACGCAGTTGTAATACATTTATAATATCTAGTTTTATTATCATAATTTTCAAACAGAAATTATATCATTTTATAAAATTATCTTTGTCAAATTATTCTATAAACTATAATACAGAACTTTTATTAGAAATTTAATTTCGAATATACGTAGTTATTTTTAATTTAACATAATTTTTAGTTTTGATTTAATGTTGTTCATGTTATTATTAAAAAATTTTAAACATAAAATGAAAGTTTGGTGGTAACTTATTTAATAATTATTCTTGTTCATAAAATTAAAGTGTTATTACAAGCTAAACATGTCGTCTCACCGATAAAATAAATAATAATCTCAAATAATGTTATATAAATTATATCTAATAAAATAAATACGATCAGTTTGAGTACAATTTTCCACCAATCCAAGTGTAACCCTTGTCGACGAACTCAAATTAAAGGGTTAAGCTAGGATTGGCGGAAAATTTTGCACAAACTGTTCAAATAATTTAATTAATAATGCACGTATATGACACATCAACAAGTTGTATTAATAACTTTTTATTGTTTTTTAATCTCCTGTTCTTCGATCCAAACTAAAGACTTTTAGCTTCAGAGTAATTCGTCCATGTATGATAACGTATAGGCCTACGTTCCATATTAATTAGGACGCATGCTTTCTTGAAAGTAATTTCATTGTATTTATTAAAAGATTATTACATTATATAAAAAAAATATAGTATAAACAAAATAATAATACCGTTAAGCAATAATAACTGCAATATATTTATTAAAGCAATACAATATTTACTGAACTTTTATTGACTCAAGTAATATGTAATTCTAAAGAATATAGTTAAAATATTAATATAATTAATTATATAGTAACAGAACTTAAAAATTTTATTTAAAAAAATATTGATATACACTTTTGTAAATTGTTTTACGATGTATCACAACAAATAAATATTCAATAAAATAATAATATGGTTGTTGGAAATAGTCATGATTCCAACCATTCGATATTTAATTTGTGGATAAATCTTAGTAACGAAATATAACAATGTCTGTCTGCTTCGCTCACTTTCTTTTTTTATCTGCAGAATCATTTTATATGTCAGCAAAAATAAATAATAAATAGTTTTAAAAAATGGTACAATTGACATTTTTTTAAAACTTAAAATTTATAGTTGTCAAAACCTATACCATTCAAATCATGTTCTTGTCCTCCATAAAACCAAAATCAAGAGTCTCCGTTCTATGTGCATATTTGATGCCAAATGGAAACTGAAATATTTGTATGTAACCAATGCTTTGCCCATCCCTAAAATATATTGTTATTTAACTATACAAAATAAACTCACCTATAATATGTTAAGTTATTCTAACAACAAAGTAAATACATGTAATTGAAAAAAATGATTTCGTAATTGTATGCTTATTATTACTACTTCTTATTAAGAAGAACTAAAACAATTAACATATAATATGTATAAATACATTATTACTACTAACTTTACTTTTTTTGTAATTAAATTATTTTAATTTCCCTAAAAGTTACAGAGATTTCTTCTCATGTGTAAACAAGATCAATAATGTAAAAGAAGATGAATGTTCTTTTGATACAAAAGGGAATCTACCTAAGGAATGAAACATTGCAAGACGGAAGAATAAACGAATTACTTTTGGCATGTTCCTTTTGCTTTAAAGAATGATGTCCGACCATTTTCTATGTAAGATTTAGGATAACTTACCACTTGAACTAAGTAATGTCCTATTATCTCTTTTAAATAAACCACACGTTAATAAAGTTTTACTTACAAAGACAAAATACATTATTGCCTTACAATAGTCATGGACTATCTTGCAATTAATTTGCACTTATTTTAAAAACTTATATACATGATACTTAATAAAATTATATAAATGTATATATACATAAATTACCACGAGGCTTCTTTCTATAGGAATACAATCAAATTATATAATTATATTTGGGTACTGTTTATATAAAGTATTTATTTGTTAAAATTAATTTTAATCACTTAAAAAATAATTATATATTTGTTCATGAAATTTGTATATATTTCTAGTTTATTGACAATATCAGTTTTTCTACAACAAATCTTATTAATTTATTTAATCGCACCAAATAATAAAATTATAGCTTCTAAATCATGTACTTAAGTTCCAAGGACTTGTTTAATTAAGTACACCTACACATTGGTTTTAAATTATATAAAATACCAAATTCAACTAAAGTTAAGGAATCTGTCAACGAAATCAAAAATTAATGTTATGAAAATTAATATATATATATAACGTATGAAAAAGATACCGCTTTAAGTTGTTAGATTTAACTAAATTCGGTTATCAATTTTTATTTTTTTTAATTTTTTTTTTGTTTTTTAACTGTGAGCATATATACTTAGTTAAACCTTACTGTTCGAATTTGAAAAATAGACCAATTTTCATAAAATAATTTAGTTTCGATTATTTATTTATGCTTAGTACACGTAAAAAGTAGAGATTAAGTAATGAAAAATTAATTTAATATTATAAATATATTTTGGTGCTAAAATAATATTTATTTCTAAATATACCGTTGGAATAAAACTGGTAATGTATTTCTTGATTAAATTTCCAGTAAATTGACTAAAATAATGTATGAACCCAAGAATGCTAAAATAAAAAAATTAAAAATATATTTAGGACAAAGGATATTGTAATAAGTTTTAAATAATTTAAAAACAAATTAATAATAATTGTAGATGTAGGTATATTATTATTCTTAATTTAAATATGCAAATTTAATTTTTGGTTTTATAATTGGAAGATTTCTACTTGAGTTTCAAAATCATGGGTTAATGGTATTTTTAATTAAAAAACACTAAATAGAAATAAAAAATGTGTAGTATATTGAAAATAATAATGAATACATTTTATGTATACTAAACATTAAACCAAAGCATATTTGGGAGATACATACAAAAAATCCACATAAGCCAGGATATTGCATAATACATAATTCATTAAACTTTTAGATTCTGAAACCAGACCGCCATAATAGTCGGTTTCCAAGTCATACATTCTAAAACAACTATTACATGGATTCTTTACTCCCTAGAGTTTTATCTTATTTGTTTATGTTTTCTTGCACCTATAGTGCATTTTCTAACATTTATTTTAAGATTTAAAAAAAGGTTACATTACACCCTACAGAACATTCTTGTGAGACACACATCTTAATGAGGTGACTAAATTATATTCTGTGGTTGGCTGCTCGGTAGAGGAACCGTTTGGACGCTGTATTTCAGATGGCTAGCTTTAAATAAAAAACATATTTTTAAATTAAAATATGGAGGTATTTATTTATATTTGAAAAAAAATCATTAATATCTCGTTAAGTTTAATAATCATTCTATATGACAACCGATCTATAAACTAAGCCACAGCCTACAAATCGTCAAAAGTTTAGATTTTTACTTTTAATCTTAGACATAATGTGATATAAATACTACATTTTAACGAACACAATTGATTAAAAAAGGAACATTAAACATTCATAAATGCATAACTCAATCTGCCCAGTATAGATGTTTTAATTTTTTATATTCTATAATTAATTAAACATTGATTTATTCTTATCAATAATCATATAAATGCTAAACTCTTCTAAATTGTTCAAATACAAGTTCCTCATAGTAATAATTTGAATTATTTCAATTGGACTTAAGGAATTCCAAGTTCCATTCTAAACTGTAAAACTATTACAACAATGTTCTATTAATTAGTGTCAGCAGTTAAACTAGAAATAACAATGCCACCGTAATACTAAGTTTTGCAAGGAAATGATTAGTGACATAGACATCGTTGCTTCAGATTGAATAGTTCAAAGAAAACTTATCAATATTTCCAGATGGTCGTATACAATTTTACATATTAATACTATTGCCCCAAATTCTGTGCTTTGCTTTATCCCAACGTATAGGTAAAGTTTTAATTAATAGTTACGAAAATGTTGATTTTTATACCAACACGAGAATTTAATTGAAAATAAATGAAGTTTTTATTAGTTAGTATAGAATCTTGTTTACTTTAAAACACAATAATAAATAAAAGTACTAACCAAGCTGATTGTATTTTGTTGTGAATTTACCGAAATATAATCCAACTTCTAATACTATTGCAAATACATGTGGGCTACTTCTTACGTATATGATACATTCTATTATACCCTATTCTACCTTTACATTTATTAAATTCTACTCTAGAGTATTTATTATAGATAAGTAATGTTTTCTTATTGAAAGTTAAGTTTCTGTTTATATTTTAAAACTGTAAAATGCAATTTATCGCTAACAATAAAATTAAATAATATAACTTTTTTAAATAAAATTTAATTAAAATACGTAACACATTGAAGGAAAGGCAAGTCGTACAGAAATGTATATATATTTTGTTTTCGTATTGTTGCAAACAAAGAATTTAAAAGAGCTGAAACGCAACACATTACACTTAATGAAATAAAATAAACGAACGCTTGGAATTCATTTCTATTTCAAGAATTTAATTTTAACTTAATTGGTTCTCATGTACTTATCTCTGATACGTCGACTTTTTGATAGGATTCTAGATTCCATTATTTGTGTTTTAGACGTTTACCGTGTGTTTTGGAAGAGCACCTCTGTTGGGTGGTATTGTTTTGTAAATGATGACTTCATTATTCTATGAGCACTTTATATTATCTTAAACTATTAACATACAATAAGTTTAGTTTTGAAAAATTTGCAATTCAAATTCAATTTGTTGTTTTAATTATTTATATTTATAATTGATTAACTAATTTTACATTAAATAATACAATTTACCATTACACAAGGAACCATATATATATAGTTATTAGGGCTATTACAAAAATAAAAACTGACCAGCAAAAGTTATATTATATTTAATTTAAAATACCGTTAGGGTTTAATATTATCTCCTTTTATTTGTTTAAAACTAGGTTTTTCATCTATCTGGAGTCCATTGGTTCCAGAAAAAAGGACTTTGTATGTTAAGAGGTGACTTCGTCTTCTGTAGGGGTAAGCGTTGCTTGAGGTTCTTGGAGATTGGTCTTTCAGCAGCCGATATTAGGCTCTGGAAGTCGCCTAGCTTTAACATTAGGTTGTTATGAATAAGTCGAGTGCATTAGGTAGGGGAGTCTTGAAAAAAATGACTGAATTTTAACTTATTTATCTCTGTATAAGTTATATTTAAAATCTTTATATGGTTTTCAGCGACCAATAGAGGCTTTTAATAATAGACATTATACTAAATGTGTTCTTCTGACCCTTCGAAACAATGTCGTGTTAACTTTTTATTTTGTTAAAGCATTTTCCGAAAAGAATGGCTGGTTTCCAAAACTTTTCCTGTTAACAATATGCTTTACTTGGGAATTTTAATGTTGTCACGAGTTTAGGATAAGTCTATATGTGGATTTTGAAAGATGAATGATTATATGTGATGTCTAACGACCTATGTTTCTGAAAAGCCCATTCCGCTGGTTATTTTCCACTTAATTAATTGTTTTTGTTCTATTACATTTCTATTTTGCTACTTTTTTGTAATAGCTAATTTCATTATTTATCTTTAATTTATTTGTTATTTATGTATTTAGTATATATCTACTTAACCTAAATTTGTATTCTGTTTTTCTTTATTAGAACCACTAATAACATAAATAACAGCTTTATTTTATTTGTTATACTGTATGGGTAGCACCTTCCCTTAAGAATTGACGTGCTATTTATCTAGTTCATTTATTAACTTGCTGTGCTTGCACTTACCAGGAAAATATCCACACTTTTAAAATTTTCACTGTTTAAGTTTTTACAGATCTGATTTCGTTAACTTGTAGAAGAAAGTGCCCTGATTTCGTACTATTTTAATTATTATTTGTAGGTTGAGAACTGAGGACGTTTCTACCTACTTCTAAAGTTTCGTAGTTTGTTTAGTGTTTGTGTACAGTCTTACAAAGAACCCATTATTAATTATTATATCTTTCGCTTGCTAAACATTAATTTGAGTACTTAATTAAAAATATTGGATAAAATGTATGCTTGCATTACTGTTATTAAATATCAATCTTTACTTAACTGTATATCAAAAATGTAATATTGCCTATTAAATACAATGACGTGGTATCGTATCTTATCCACTTTTTATAAAAAAATATGTTTTAATATACCTACGTATAATAAAATAATATATTGCTTATAATTTGCAAATAAAAAAACTGTCTTAAAATGGATTTCGAACTAAATTTACTAATGAAAAACATTTAACTAAACACATTTTATTTTTACTATAGCAATTTGATTTTGTACTAGTATATATAAAACTTTACTATTTTTAGAAACTTGTCAATTTGAAATCCCGTTCTGTAAATTATTAATTATACAGCTTGTAATTCATAATTAAATTACAAATTATTTTGTATTTTCTTTTATATTTATACTTCTTTCAATATTATACCATTCCAAACATTTATATTTTTGAAAACGTATAAGAAATCTTTCTCTTTAACATTCACTTGTCAAATCATGTCACAACGAAATTTATCAGTATACTTTGGTCAATCTCTGGTAGATTGCAATACTTAGTTTTGAGAAATAGCCTGGAAATTGTTTTAATAAAATTTTACATATTTCAAACATTGAATTTCAAACCATTATAGCTTAACAGTGTAACGTGCTGCCTCCTATGCAAGCCGTTTACAAACAATTTATTAA
>JAGFPH010000010.1:2290893-2326251 GCA_018207615.1 Philaenus spumarius | reverse complement strand
ACTACTATTTTGATGTTTAAAAACCCTGAAACTCACATGTATTACAACAGTTATTAACAAAATAATATCTAAAATTATTAAGACATTAAAAATAAAACCATTGACCTCCCAGATTGTTGTTTAATCACTTTTTGAAAATATTACCTAGTTATACCAGAATTTTGTCTCTAAATTCTTGCTATTACTAATAAGTGCTTTCCACTTTCTGCTTATCGTCTGTAAGGGAATATGTTTAATCCCTGTTGAAGTGTAAAGGGATTCAACTACGCAAAATCTGTAAAAATATGCAGTTAGTTCAAACTGTTTAAATGAATATTTAGTTTTCTACTGTAACATAACATCTCTTACTTTAATAGCATCTTAACGTTAAAAGGAAAATGTTAAGGCAATGACTAATATATTGAGCAAATTTTTATACAGTTACATTTTGAACAGAAAACAGTTGTTTAGAGTCAATGCAGCTTCATATAACAGGAAATATATTTCGTATCTGCATATTTTTACTATAAAATTAATTTACATTAACAAGAAAAGAGTAGAGACTATTGCAATACGAATATGTATTGAGAACAGTTGCTACAGTTACGAACTGCAATACAATTCCAGAAATTTAAATTAAATCTTCATAGTTCCGTTTGTGGTATTCTGTTTTACAATATAATTACTGGATTATAGGTTAATATTCCATTTTTATTTTCATACTGTGAGCACGTCATAATATTAAAATTTTGATAATAAGTTATAGATGTTTAGGAGTTCGTTGAGTTAAATATCTGCAATCATTTGTAAATACTGATATTTGCACCTCATTTTATTTTAATTTCCTACCATGTCAGATTGGCATGCTATTCATATAACGGCTAATCGTAATAATACTCAAGTGGCAGAACCTACATAATAACGGAAAGAGCTCTACTCTAAGTTCTTTATAATGCCCTGTTAAGAGTCAGCACCCGTTAAGGCCATCTAATCAGTACTTGAGTTTAGTCCATAATAAAGCATTACTATAAACATTACACTTGCATTATTATTAAAGCTGGAATTGCTTTAAATAAAGGTTTAACATGTTATTATTAGACAATTATTTCTAGGCCTAAAATTTTCAAAACTTAAGTTTCAAGTACTATTTTTATCTTTATCTCTTTATAAAACATTTATAGAGCCTAAATCTCCGTATTTTATTTTAAAACTTAAAGGTTTAATGTAGTATTCAGGTAAGTTATCTTAATTAATTATTTAAATAATAAGGTAATAATATTTGTTTGTAATATGACCTTAATTAATATGGTTATACCCTCCATTTCCCAGGGTTTCAAACGATTGGAAATATTTAAGTCTTAAATCATAAAAATAAAAAGACACAATAAACAAATATTTTTACCATAGTAAATGGTTATTGGCTTGTTTACTAGCTGACAGAAGATGACTAGTTACCTAGTCTCATGCTTAGTTTGTTTTTAAATTATATACTAAATTGTAAAATAGTAGAGGGCTCCGCCCCCAGTTCGCTTCGATCGCCAAACCCCACGGTAACTCTCGTCGAAAAAAAATTCCAACTGGTTATTTTATATAAATAGGCCATACTATTAAATTATAATATAATGTCTTATTTATTTTAAATAGGATATAACATAGTGCTTTCTTATTTTTAAATTCCTTAATTAATTAAGGGTTTATTCTCTAACTGGAAAGTATAATAATCAGCATTTTTACTTTATTTTCGCTCCTTAGCAGTAAGCGAAAAAACGTAAATGTATGGTACTTGTTTATGTATGTTGTAAGAAATAAATGGACAAAATTCAGCTCACTAACTTTAAGGAAAATATAACAATGAATTTTTATTGTTTTAAGGGTTATCACATTTTCACCCCTTAGTAACACGCGACAAATTGCAAATCTAGTTAAATTTTTCTAAGTATCTTGTAAGACATAAATGTAAAAAAATTCAGCTCTCTAGCTTTAACCCTAGAACTGGCATGGTTAAAGCTCAAATTGAAAAGCCCGTTTATAGCGCTTTGCAAGCATATTTTTAAAAATTCGCCAAAAAATAGTAAATGAACCCCAATCCAAAAGTGTTCCATAGCTTTTTTGTAGAAGGAACTTGAAAGAATTCAAATATGCCACTAAAAATTTTTTTCTTTTGAAATTGTAAAAGTTATTAGCTTAGAAAGCAAAAAATGTTCAGAAACGGAAGGAAAAAAACAACTTTATGCCTACATAAAAAATAGTAAAACATTTTTGTAATTTTTTCAAAATACACAAAACTTTTATAATTTAGTTCTAAATAGAAATATGTAAAAATTAATACGGAAAGTATAGCAATTAATATTTATTGTTTTAAGGCTGTTTTAACAACTAAATCAAAATTAATTCCATCCTATGTTACTCAAGAATATTGTAGTTTTTTATTAGTACAACTATTTTTTCAATCGGTTCAATAGTTCCAGAGATTACCCCAAACATACAAACTAATTTTACCACTTTTCAATATTACTAGGGGAGACCTCAGCGTGCTCCGCATGCCAACCCCCAATGGAACCTTCTAAAAACATATGTTATGTTTTATCTTCAAATAGGAAATGGGAATCTACATGAACAAGATGGGAAGGTAAACATTCCAACAAATCTGTGTGCAGTTGTCAAGGATCTGAACACTTTAAGTGAGAAATTTTATCCGCACTTGAAAACTTTCATTATGGAAAATCTAACGTGGCTTTAAAGAAAGAGCCATTCTGACACCAACTAACGATACAGCAGCGAACATCAACAAGTCTTTGTTAGACCAACTTCCTACTGAGATGGTGAAATACCAACCTGTGGACTCTGTTGTTGAGGTGGATGATGCAATTCACTACCCTGTGGAGTTCCTACACACTTTAAATCCACCAGGAGTTCCACCTCACAATCTCAGTTTGAAAGTTGGATCACCAATAATGCTTCTGCACAACTTGATGCCTCCGAAACTTTGCAATGGCACTAGACCGCAGGTTAATGCTTTGCACAGACACGTTATTGAAGCTACCATTATCGCAGGCTGTGGTGCGGGAGAAACAGTGTTTCTACCTCAAATACCTATCATTTCATCTAACTACCCTTTTCAGTTCAAACGTCTGCAGTTTCCCGTCGAAGTATGCTTTGCTATGACACTAAAAAAAGCGCAAGGTCGGTCTTTGAAAGTGGCTGGGGTCGATTTAAGGAATGACTGTTTCTCCCACGGCCAACTATACGTAGCCTGTTCCCGTGTAAGCTCACCTGACAGTCTGGTGATATTGCAACCTGAAGGCTGCACAAAGAACATTGTTTACAAGGAGGTTCTTTAAAATAAGCATATAAAAAGGCTGTCCTTCGACAGGTATTACTAAAACTAAAAGATAAATATTTTACACACTTAAGCTAAGAAAGTAGTACATAGTGTAAATAGCGTATTAGCAAAGAGTATACGGGATTCATTTGAAATTGATATTTTTTTATCGAGATTAATCCGTAGCGAAGCCCGGGCACCCAGCTAGTTTATAATAAAGGTGTACGATTAATAATCACCTCAAAACTAAGATGGTAAATAATGATAAATGTTCAAAACAAATGATTTCTTATATTTGATAACAACAGTTTTAATATTGGTTAAAAGAATCAGCAAGGCTCCTATACTTTAAAACCCTAACCTAAAAGCTACAAATTATTGCTTCAAGTTTTGAAATCAGCTGTCAATTGAAATATTATAGCAAACAGATAATCATGTTATCTGTTATTTTATTCAATTGATTGCAGTGGTAATAAATGTAAATACATGTGTTACCATGTAATCTTTGGCCTAACCTAAGATATTTTCTGAGTAAATTTACAAATATTGAAATAAAAAAAGGTTTTTATCAAAATGAATTATAGCCTATTTTACTCAGGGATAGTGTAGCTTTTTATTAGTAAAACTATTTTTTCAATCGGTTCAGTAGTGAAAGATATTACCCCATAAACACAAACAAACAAATAAACAAACAAAAAACAACTTTACCTCTTTATAATATTAGTATAGATTAATAATAACCCCAGAGCTAAGATGGTAAATAATGTTAAATGTTCAAATCAAATTATTTCGTATATTTTATAACATCAGTTATAATTAAGGTTTAGAGAACCAGCAAGTCTCAGTTCTACACTTTAATAAAAACCAAACCTAAAAGTTTAAAGAAATTTAAATAATTCCTTAAAAGTTTCAAATCAGCTGTTTAATCTGTTGTTTTATTCAATTGGTTGCTATGTAAATAAATGTAAACACATGTGATGATTCATCAGTCCAGGATTCTTAGTCCACCTAAGATTTTTTCAGACTACATTTACAAATATTTAAATAGAAATTTTTTTTAACAAAAGGATATCTAGTCTATGTTACTAAGGGATAGTGTAGCTTTTTATGAGTAAACTATTTTTCAATCGGTTTAATAATTCCAGAGATTGCCCCATACATACAAGCAATCGAACAAACAAATTTTACCTCTTTATAATATTAGCATAGATAAACGCAACTGAATTATTAATAGAAGTAAATTAAAATGCTTTCTGTGTAGGAAACGATATTTTGCCACACTAAAACTGTTAATTCGTTAATTGTTTGTAATAATTTAATAGTACGAACATAAATCAAATTTGGTTAATTTAATTCAAGTGGGTATTTTAAACGAACAAAACTTAATATTTGAAAGATCTAAAATGAGTATATGCATAATATACTGCATGTGATTAGGTAGGTAACATTCCGTTATGTATTTTATAACATATGTTTTGTTGTCATACTAAAACGTAACTGCCAAAAAGTTGTTCACTTAAAAAAAAATAATAATAAATAACATCAATATTTATAACAAAATCACAGAACACAAGTTGTTGGTCATTTTATTAGTTTAAATATATCGAAAAATAGACTGATGAATGGAACAAAATTTTGTAAAATTTAACAGAAAATATTATTTGCAATACTTTCAGGTAGTGAAATGTTTGGTAGTGGAATAATTCCGGTAAATACAAATTGAAACTATAATTTTACGGTGCTGTTTTATATTTATACATCAACTAACTACATGGTAATCTGATAAAGACCAATTTACAAAATTATGCTTAACTTATTTTTAAATATTACTGATTTTTTAGGAACCATACTTGCACAAAAACGGGATATGAAATAAAAATGATAGTTGCAAATAAATTAGAAAATGTACCAAATAACTTTTGAAATATCTATAAAATTAAATATATTTATTAATAGCCCACTCTAATATCCATCATACCAAACTTTATGCTTTACAAATAACAAAATACAAATATAATATTATGTTGGTAAGTTATACACACGTTCTTAAAAAAAAAGTTTCAAGTTCATCAGTACAATAATTTTGATCTAGAATCAAAAAATATATATTATATATTACAATATACTGAGCTTTTAGAGGCAAATGTAACGAAACTTATGCGTCAGGTTTTTATTTGAGAGTACCTGATTCAACTATATTATAAGGGTAACTTTCACAATTCATTAATTCAAATGTAATTTGAAATTTTCGTAATACAATTAATGAACCTCTACTTTTATTAAAAGTTGTATAAATAATAAATGTTATTACACAAAGCAGAAAGTTTTCTGTTTAAAAACTTTTTATAATATGAACACGTTTCTAGCAACGTATTCATATCTATATTACGCCCAAAGCATATTCTACCTTTCAAGATGTAAGCTTCTTATCCATAAATTATTTTTAATGTTATGTCGAAGAGATAAACTCTATTTAAATTTTTTGGAGGTTTTTTATTTATTTATCAAAATTTTTTAATAGATAGTACAGTAGAGTTTGTGTGAAACAAATTTATATAAATATATTAACAAAACACTAATGTCAATAACAAAATAATAAATGCAAAGAATATAATGTTGTTAAGAAATACAAAAATAAGCACTTTTGGTGTTTAGAACTTAGAATTATGATTGTATAATAACTACAATATATTTACTATTATATATTTAATATTATTACTTCATGTAAAAAACTTTCCTGCAATTCATAAATTTTCAGGTTAAATTCAAGTTTCCATTCGTCATAGAACAAGAACTTGTTAACAATGTTATAATTAAAATTATTTGTATTCACAAAATCAATAACACCGATGCTCACATCTGAAACTTTTAAGTTTGTAAAAGTTTGATTTTGCGACCACCTCACCACGTTGTCCCGATGCGTAGCCTACTAAGGACTATGTTAAGCTTACCACCGGAAGGA
This sequence comes from Philaenus spumarius, assembly GCA_018207615.1. Classification (NCBI taxonomy): domain Eukaryota; kingdom Metazoa; phylum Arthropoda; class Insecta; order Hemiptera; family Aphrophoridae; genus Philaenus; species Philaenus spumarius. Next base: position 2,319,988 of record JAGFPH010000010.1, on the reverse strand, counting down.
GTTGTTCCATTTTCTAATAGGAGCAGTATCATAAAATACGTTGGAGGCGAATTAAATTGTTTCCATTAATAATGATAAAACTGTACTAATGCGAATAAAAAATATAAGCATCAATTGCTAAGGTTATTGTAAAATGACCACAGTACTCATTGGAACAACATGCCTTGGTTACGACTCATAACATTTACAAACCGAAGTGACTTAGAACCGTGAACGCATGATACTGCTTTTTTCAATAATGGGTTATTTATAATTGTATCTTTGAGCTTCAGAAGGTCCTAGTCCTACTTATTTCATAAATTAACTACTCTCAATCAATTTAAAGTGTTTTAAATTGTAAAAAACATAGTTTACCTCTAAAAAACAAAATAATATTATCCTATATTGTACTTAACACTATTTTAAAGAAGAGTAAGTAGACATTACATATTCATAAATTAGCCTTATCTGTTATTTCCTTGGAAATACATTGTTAGAACGTGGTATGTTTTAAGGGGATCCATATGTTCATATGGACAAAAAAGTCTATATTGTTTTTATTTTTTATTCTTATTGTTATTTTCTTTGTATCTATGGAAATATTCTTGTTATGATTAACTTTTAATAAAGTCTGCTTTATGTGAGAGATACATCATTTCCAGATAAATAATCATATGTTAGTAAAATGTATGTATAAAGCCTAAAAGTGTTTTAAATAAGTATAAAACAAGAAGTTTGTTTATCTTTAGGTTTGATAAATTTGTTTTAGGCCGATAAGAAAATTTAAAAATAAAGTTAATAACAATAAAATAATTTTTCTTTTTATTTAAGGCAAAAAACCTGATTGGTTATTATAGCCTGTAAAAAAACAAATAATTATTACATTAAAAAAATATATGTAATATAACTAAAGCAATAAATAGCAATTATTAAGGGATTACACATACCACTTAATCAGAAACTTTTCGACTTTTACTTATACTTATATTCAGCATACATTTTCAAAATTAAAAATCAGCAAAAGTTTATTTTCAATTAATTACATTAGGCAATTCTAATTGCTAAAAAATTTGACTATTTTGTATAGTAAACACATATATAATCTAGATTTAAAATTGAAACTTAAAGCTGTTATCTTTGTCAGCTCTACAAAAACCAAAGCAGTAATAGTGCTATTAAAAACAAACGTTTGATAAAATTCATGGCCCGTTTGTATACATTTTTATAAAGACAATAATTGATTATATATTTTTACATACTATGGCTATAGCCAAAGAAAAAATCTAAATTCCAAATTAAACTGTGTCATTCAAAAATGCAATAGTTTTTCATTTTTTTGATTTAATATATTTTACGTATATTTAATATTTACAATTTAATACATGTTTCTTAGTCTTAGAAAAAAACGTGTTAAGTCAAAAATATTTTGTAGGAAATATCTTGCCTTTTATGACGTCCAATTTAATTTACTAAAATGTTTGAAATACTAATTTCATGAAGATATTTTATAAATCATTATACATTTTATTAAACTATATTTTCGTTAACAATTGTGTAATCTGTTTGGACAAATGGTCATCTTTTTTAAAAGAATAATCTGTTTCAGAAAAAACTTTTAACAGACAAGTCAATTTTGGTTCAAGAACTTTATAAAAGACTGTTGCAGTTTACAATAAAAATATAAATTTAAAAAGCGTTAACATTGGTTTAGCAGAATATTTTATTTTTACTTTGAGTCTGAGTTGCAATGTTGATTGGCCATTAGTAACATATAATAGACAGTTATTAGTATTTTACTATTCTTCGCCCTACTGGAGAAGTAGTTCAAATTAGTTATTAGTAGTTGAAAAATAGTTGCTGGAAATCTAGGACCAGCCCTTTCATGAGCTGTTATTTTTTTAACAAAAATAGTTATTAAAATTGAGTATTTCCATTGTTGACAATTTTATTTGTAAGTACTTGCAAAACCAAACTTTAATACAAACAAGTTTTAGGCTGTATAAACTTGTATAACATTAGCAATTTAACTGGTTTCAATTACATGTATTTCAATATTGTTCACAAACTTTTACTTTACAACTGCATTACTTTACCAAAAATGCATTACTTTGATAAACTCTATTACTTTACCAAAAACGCATCATTTCCATAAACTGCATTTAGGCCAATTAATTACGATTATTTAATAGGCTTATAATCTTTTGAAATCACTTCACATGTTCTAGGCTTTTCACTGAAATTACCCTACATTATATTATACATATATAATATCATATATTTATATGGACAAATTGACAGAAAGCAAAGACATATTTCAACAGAATATTATGGGTAACTAAAAACATATCAGGTTAGTAAGAAAGAAATGTACTATTACCTGGCTTTTGGTAGGTCTGTTGCATAGAAGAAGTTATTTCGTAAAACTGAGATTCGCATTTCTCTCACTATTAACACGAACTACTTTATAATGTATTTAATTGCACTTGGTTTACTGAAATACATTTCAATTTATATAACTTATACGCACGAAGCTACTGTCGATGTATATGATCCATGGGTCAGTCTGTTAATGACCTAGGGACAAGGTCATCCGATAAGCGTTCGGTGGTCCGAACAGCTGAAGTCTAATGTTCTAACTTAGTATGCTGTCGTGGCATTAGTGTAGATGTTAGATGGCTTGTTATTTTATTTAGTCTAATAGATAGCGCGGGGTTGCGCTTGATGAAGTATTTTATTTTAGGTTTCTACTTATGCCTAATGGATTTTATAAATACAGAACGCGCTTGTAATAACGTTACAAAACCATAAAGAGAAAATTATAATATATATTTAAAAAAAAATTAGCTAAAAGTACGTTGAAATATTTTGAAATGATACGAAGTAAAAAATACCGTTTTAATTTACTAACTGTAACCCCTGAAAGTTTAATAATGATAAAAAATGTTGCTTCATTAAGATGAGTATAGGCCTATACATTCAAAAATATTACTTTATTATATCTAAAATGTTTGCATTTATCGAAACATACTAATGTAAATCTTTAGAATTTGTACTAAATATAACATTCTGGAGGAAAAATTTATTTGTCTACTTTGTTTTGTTATTTGTATGGTGTTTACTACATCTTAATACATTACACATAGTTACATATTCGAATAAAATTTTTATTTTTTAATAATGGAACATGATATTATTAAAATATTTTTGTTTAGTTTTTCATTCATTAAATTGTTAATACTTTATAAATCTAATGTGGTCTAAATATTTAAATTTGAACGAGAGATTTAATACTCGTGAAGATTAACTAATAAACAAAATTGATAATAATGTAATACGACTCTTGCCATTATATTTACAGTTACAAAAGTGTAATATGTTATAATAATTGTAATAATATTATATTATTCAATAATATCACTGTACTCTTTTTTAGTTAATTAGATCGACAAAATAAAATCCAATTTTAAAAATTTGTTTTAAGTTAAGCTATACAAATATAAACATTTTACGTTTTATTATAATTCAAAATTGTATTATATAGCCTAAGTTGTTTTTATCTTATTTCATATTATGTTGCATACAAATAATGTACAGATACAACTAACTTGTTACACTAAGGCAGTTTAGTATGTATAATACAAATTTGTCATTTGTAAGACTAAAAAGTTTACGATTACTTTATTTTGTAAATTTGACTTAAATTAAAACCTTTAAGGGTCGCGTCACTGTTTAATCTACCGGGGTTTTAGTATTTTACTTAGAAAAAACTGAGCAGAGCTTTTAAAATCTTCCAACCCTCCCAAACCTTCAAACAAACTCTTTCACTACTTATTTATGAGACCCGCACTCTTCTCGGACGCTTCATTTGGCAGCAGTAATACAAGTAATTGTTCTATAAAATACCAACCTGTCTTTTCCACCGTGCGTGACCCTTCATTAGTAATATTTGTGTTTGTGTTCTAAAGATCAACATTCTGTGTTACTGATAAGATGAATTGAAATAAACAAGAAAGTCTTTTAATTATTTTTGGTTATAAAATTAATATGAATACCTCCTTTTATCATCAATTTATTTTCAACTTTACAAATTTAAAGAAGAGATACCCATTTGTATAGCTTCGGAAACATTATATTTTAGAACGATATTTTTAACTAACGCTTATGAAACAACACAAAATGTAAACAATATTAATGAAATACACTGTCAAAATTGACTTGTGTGACAAAATGAATGTTAAATAACATTTTACTCAATAAACAATCTATTTTAGAAATGTTTTTTTTAATTATCTTCTAAATCTGGTGGAATCCAACTTGCGCGACTCTTCACTTAACGATTATCGACGAGACCATTGTAGAATGAAGTTCATTTTCATTTAATTTTAATCTATGATGTTACAGTGTCTGTTATATTTTTTTTTTAACTTTAAGTTCCAAAATATGGCCTTTAACCAAAATATATATTATCTTTGAGTGTCTATCTCTATATTGAAAATACATGAAAATAACATTAATGAAAGTGTACGACACACGAAATAAAACAAAACTTGAAAATCTAGAATAAATGTTCTATTCAATAATACTGTTTTTATTACGGACTATAAATAGAATGTTCAATAGCTGCGTAATTAAACACATCAGCAAAGTGTAAACTAATCTAAAACTTGTTGATGCTAATGCATTATGCATGGTACGGAACTAGTCTAAGTGAACCAATATGAGGCAAGTTACATTTTAATACGATTAATGACCTAAGTTGTAGTTCTATGTTGACTTTTATTTTATTTATGAGCATATAAATCTTTACTATCTGGTTCAGAAAATACGCAGTTATAGTATTTTTAAAATATTGATTCGAGATTCCATATAAACATTTTCAAATAGTATAATTGTTTAAAAAAGTACAAAATTTCTCATACCGGTAGACGTTAGACAAATACAGGTAGTCAAAATGTTTTTTTTAACATGGCAACATTTATTAAAACTTTAAATTATTGTAACCAATTATACAAAATTAATATTGACATTGTGCAACATACATTTTGTTAAACACCGGTAATTTTGGAGCTTTGTTATTATTAATACCTAAATAAAATTTAACAGTATTGAATAAATTATTATATTACTTTAGAAAAAAATTTTAAGTCACAACACCTTGTATACTAAAAGTTTATTCGTAAACAATTAATTTAAATCATGTTTATACGCAAATTCTTATAATAATCACTCCTAATAATTAGTACGCATTTAACTACTTTAAAACATAAACAAAATTAAATAAAAATAAATCTTTGAATAACACTAAGATCAATGAGAAACAGGGACATCTTTGGTTTAAAAAAGAGTGCAATACTAAAGTTTTAACGTTTTTGGTGTTAACACATTGATCTTGTTTATTGACTCAATTTTTATTGAAATAATACTGAATATTATTAACGTATGATCTGAACTAATAAATTTGCTATAACTTATAAAATTTAATTTACATTGATAACAAAGTAAACGTAAGTAAGGGCCCAGTAGTAGAACTAAACCAATAGTAGCCTAATAAACAGAATGGCTTGATGAACTCAACGGTAGTTAACTAATTAAAAAGTTTACATTATTGCTTGTATTCAAATAAAAAATTATATTTTGTTTGAGTTTACACATAATTTAAGCATTTATTGATAAAATTGTAATCATGTATACAAGAAACATGCAGAACATATTTTTACTTGCAGAGATAATGTTAACAAAACATATATGACGATTAAGTTAATCCCTTTACTCTGGAAAGTCATCAACGAGAGATATTATATAACTGATCAAACAATTTACTTTTTTATCTAACAATTATTTGCCAAAACTCAAACCAGAAAAACAAAAACAACCACCGTGCAAATGTTATATAAATTTCTAAATGTTACAATAGAAGGTAATTATTGTCTATGTAATGGTAATTTGAATTGACAAAAAAAGTTCTGAAGTTAAAATTTACTCATTCATTTGTTAAGTGAAAAAATGTTAATATTTACATAAAAAACTTTAATTTATATTTTATTTACTAAGGCAGGGTAATTTAACTTTGTAATTGAGTGTTAATAAAAGAAAAAAAACTCTAAACGCCAAGGTACATAAACAGTAAAAAGGTTTACATATTAGAGCAAAACTACTATTCATGAAAACCTGTTATTTTCCTTTTACATAATCCTTTTTGTCAATCGACTCAAATCCATACAAGTTGAAAATAAAATAAAATTAAAGGCGCTGATGTGACCTACGGACTCTTGACAATAGAGTCAATACCACGATTCCAAGAATACATATTCAATGTAAACATATTGAAGTATTTATTGGATAATTTATTACATTTTACTTCTGCTTATTTAGCAAATAATTTTTTATATTATACTTTAAAATTTATATTTAATTATTATCTATTAGTAAATACTTTTGTTGATTTATTTCGTAATAGGGTGCTTAGTAAGTTAATAGTTATTTAAAATGCATGTGGATTTAATTGTAGATTTGTTTAACCTACTGTATTTGTAATACAATGTTATACAATTGCAATTCGAATTTATAATTGCAAAATAAGAATAGCTGTAAAAGAATACATTGTGTTTCTAAAACTAAAATTAACCCCCTAAGCACCCAAATGGGTGAACTGATTTTGATTTAGTTTTTTTTATTGTGACTTGATCCACAATGTCCTTAGTTGTGATTTAAAAAAAAATCAGTTTACACCTTCGGGGGTTTAAAATTTGTAATTTACCTCTCATTATATTCATAACAATTTTAATGTGTATTTACATCTTTACTTACAGTTTTAACAACATTCTTCCCAGCTATTGACGAATAGAAGAACAGCGTAAATCAGGTTTTACTTATAAATATTGACTAAAACAACTTGTATATTATTCTTCATAAGATTCCTTATGGAAGGCGCCATCTATTAACAAAATGTTTGACTATCATGACAGCTGTTAATTTGATTATTAAATTCCATATGCAAGTGTTATAAACTGTTATTTATAAACCAATTTAAATAATTAAACGTAATTAAAAGAACTAAATAAACGTATTAAATCAGGTAAGTACTCCTAACTTGCGAAATTTTCTCACTGGTCAGCTAGTAGTTATAAATTAAGTTTAACATATATGCTGTTAGAATTTACAATAATTCAATTAGCTTGAGTACAATTTTCCGCCAATCCTAGCTTAACACTTTTATATGAGTTCGTCGACGCTTTTCGGAGTTCCTCCATTCTCGAGACCTACTTCAGTAGGCCTACTGGATTCATTCTTTGTCGTTTTGGCGAGAGTTAAGCTCGCAAAGTGTTGTTTACTGCTTCCGTTTTGAAACGTTTGCAGCAGTGTGAGATGTAAATGGCTTTATTGTAAGTGTAGTGACTGTGTTAAGTGTGTTACTGGTTTTACAGATGAGCTTGGGTTTGATTTTTTTTAAAGAAATTACCTATTAAAATTTAGTCATTTCATGGCGGGTCGTGTACAAGGCGCAGTGGTCTCGGTTTTCAGACCTTGATATATGATTGTATTTCGAACGAACCAAGCTGAGTTGGTTAACATTAGAAATGTTTTATTTTGGAAGGAATCCAGCTTCTTCCTGACGGAGATGCTACGTAGAGAATACCAAGCTAAGGCGGCGTAAGTGACAATGGGGCGAAGATACATTTTGTACATTGCCAGTCTGATGGAGAGGAGGAGCTTTTGTGGCTAATCACGGGATAAAGTTTGGAGCGGGCTCCAATTGCTTTTCCAATGACTAGTCTAACATGATGCGATAGAGGTAGCCTTCGATCTAGAGTTATGCCTAGATATTTTACTTTCTTTTTCCATGCTGTGGGAGATTTGTTTAGGTGAAGAGTGGTTTTAGGCGTTGTAATAGCATTGGTGAATCGGATTGCTTCTGTCTTTGTCTGTGTTGACAGCAATTCTCCACTTTTTAAGCCAGGGCTCGAGTAGGTCCAGCTGACGTTGGATGATTTTTGTGCCGAAGTGCACGTTGGCGGTTGTATAACAAAACATGGAGTCATCAGCGAAATGACGTAGGGTCACTGGGTGGTGAAGTGGAATGTCGTTAGTGTACAGAAGGTACAGTATGTAAGATTATGTAAATGGGCGACTCTATCATGTAAGATTATTTTGTTCTGTGATGTTAAATTCTAATTGTGTGACGTTTTCTTGTCTTAAACGTCATGCATATTTAATTCTGAAATGTAATTTTACCTTTTAATAGTTCAACAGTCTGGGGGCGTCCACCAGATTCCCGTCAGGAATCAAAATATCGCTAGGCTCTAGAGGTACTCCAAAGCATTAGGTTTTAATAATCACAGAGACACATTGTTCAAAAGTTAAAATTGAGTTTTACTAGATTTCTAAAATTCCTTAATTTACAGACTCTGAATTCAATTCAATTAGACAATTATTATTTAACTTGATAAAAAATATTCTTTAAACTTTTCTAATACATGAAATCAAATAAACAAATTCTACTTAATCGACCAACTTTCTATAAACTCTTTGACACCTGAAATTACCCTTTTGTATCTAGATTAACTAATACTAATTTTACTCTTCAAATCTAAGCACTAATTTTCATTTATATACGCCTCGAACTTAACTATTTCAAAATTAATGATTTCAAGCCTTTATTTACATGCACAAGATCAACCCCAATTGCTTTTCAGGTGTTCCTAAATGAACCCTAATTACAGCTAATTCGAATGATCTCACCCCTGCATGTATTATGTTATTTAGAATTATTAAATATGAAAATCTTTCAATTAATTAGATTAATGTTTAGTATATGGTTTTGCCTCTATATTCTTTACCTCGAAATCTGTCTTACAATTATTTAAACAATTTTATTCTACTTACATTCTCTCTCCTTCAATTCTACCCCGCACAAACACTTTACATAAATTTATTAATTTCCTTTACTCCCACACGAAACATTTTACATATATTTATTAATTTCTTTTACTCCCACACGAAACACTTTACATAAATTTATTAATTTCTTTTACTCCCACACACTGAATACACTTTCGAACTCTCGGCTTCACAATCGCCTTTCACTACTGCTTTAATTTTATGTTTAATGTTTAAAATGGCGTTGAATTTATCCAAACTCTTTTTAACACGATGTTGTTCCTTTCAAATGCCCACCAAGACTCTTGCATTAATTTTCTTCCTCTCCACCTCTCTTTTTGGAAGCGGGTATTACTTCTTATGTCATTGGTTAATTTTTGAATTTAGACCATTTGATTGGCTGCTCAATTTGCCCGTATTTTGCGGTTTTTTATGCCTGTATTAATTTGTGGATGCATCATCGACAGGTTCCACAGTTCGTTCTAATTTTAGAAACCTGACTCCCGGTTTCCTGTCCGACTTCCTCTTTGCTTACGATTAGAGTTTCGTTTGTTCTTAAAATTTTAATTTCGATCTACTTCTTCTATTGTATTGAATTGTTTTTAATTTATTTTATTTTAAAGTGTTTGGGGTAAGTTGTTTACCCCAATCCTTACACTCCCTCACCCCATATGAAATTGTACCACCAATTTGTTTTGTTTTGTTTGTTTTTGTTTTGTTTTTTTGTTTTTGTTTTTTAAGTGGAGTATCACTTTGTTATTTGAAGTAAAGTGGTTTTATAGCTTTGACCTAGTGTCTGTGGAATTGCTGACGTCGATCTTGCTGTCACATTAGATTCTGCTGACGTTTAGATTTCTCTGTTGTGAACTTGTTGTTTATGTGTGGTATTTGGGCTGGAAGTATATATATGACATTTGTGATAGGATATTTTTTTGTTGAAGAGGATATGAGTGATTGGTTTTAAGGAATTTATGTGTACTGGAATTTTGAGTTGGATTTAGACGTGATAATTGAATGGTTTTAATTTGAAGTTGTTAATTCTTGCCTTTGGTAGTCTCTTGGTGTTATTTGTGGTTTCTGCGCTTTTAATTTTATCTTCAGGATGTGTAGTATGTAGCATTGTATTAGTATTAGTATCGTTAGTATACTTGCCCATATTATTATGATGTAAAGCATAATTCTCTTGTTTTCTATGATATCCGACCAATTGTTTTGTTCAAGTGCTGAATATAAAAACGGGACTTCGGCGTGATCAATGCTTTAGTCCAATTTTATATCTTCGCTATTGTTATCGGAGTTACTAGGTTAGGCGGCAAGGACGTCTCCTCCCACTTCCCCTGTTTCCGCTTTTTCAGAAAGTGTTTTCGGGCCAAGGACATGAGCCTTGGGGAACTCAGGCTTCGATAAGGCCTTGGAGTTGATAATGTACCTTCGACGGAAATCTGGAACCATCGAGGTACGATTTGATTAGGTGGACGTAGCATGGAGGGATAAGACTATGGGCTAGTTTGTACAAGTGCCCATCGTGCCATACCTTGTCGAAGGCTTTGCTGATATCTAGGAACACAGCTATGGTGTGATGGTTTCTGTTAAAACCATCAGCGAGAGCGTTTATAACTCTAACGAGTTGTAGGGTTGTGGAGTGCTCGCTGCGAAAACCAACTGCCTGATGAACTCTTTGAGGTGGTGGACGAGTTGGGCATTGACTAGTCCTTCGAACACTTTCGAGAGACCAGGCAAAAGTGAAATAGGTCTCAAGTTTTGCGGAAAGAGGGGCGATTTATTTGGCTTTTTGATCATGATGACCTTAGCACCTTTCCATGAAGTAGGGAAGTAGCCAGTTCATATGATGTTTGGGATTCGTCTTTATATACGTCTGTATAGCCACTCCCCTCCTCCAACCGGTACTGCCTCCGGCCACACGTTCCGATGGCTACACTAACCTACATGTTTATTTTATTGTATTTTCAACATTTTCAGATTTTGTAATGTTATTTCTGATTTTTTGTATATTTGTTCATTAATAATATTTTCTCGGTTCATCTACAGTTAAAAAAATTCCTTATTTTCCATTATATTTAAGCGTATTCCTTTGTTGCATTGATGTAAAAGCTTCATTGAGTCTTTCATTTCATATGGCAAATTACACTAATTTAATAGATGTATATCATAATTTTAATCTCTTTTCTCGTATTTATATGATCTAATATGCTCTCTAAATCTTGTTTTACATTTTCGTCCCGTTTAGCCTATATATGTTGCGTTGCACTTACACTTTATTTCGTATACTCCATTGCTAACGTATGCTTCCCTTTCTTCTATAGACCTACTTAATCTGTTCTTTATAGTGTTGTTCGTATTAAACGCCGCTTTCACATTATATTTCCCCAATTTTTTTTTTAATTTTGTATGTTTCCTTTCCAGTAAGGGTAAATCCCGCCCATATATTTTCCCGCTTCTTTGTGTCTTCTGTCTTATTGTTTAAATTTTGTTTTATTTTACGAATTAATTTTCTTATTATTCCCTTTTTATATCCATTATTCTCAGCTATCTTACATATTGTGTTGAGTTCTTCTTTGTGTGCTTCCCTTTTTAATGGATGATTATAGCTGGCATGTATCGGAAAAGCTGCCATTTTGTGTTCCATTGGGTGGTTTGAATCGACATTAATTATATTATCGGTGTATGTATCCTTTCTAAAAATTCCAAATTCAAATTGATTGTTATTTCTTGTTATTTTGAAGTCCAAGAAATTTATCGTTCTCTTTCCTTCCTTTTCCAATGTATTTTTTTTATTTTCATGGATTTGATTTATTTCTTGTAATATTAGTTCTCCTTTATTATTTTGGTAATCAACAGTGCGTCATCTACATATCAGATATATTCCAAATAAATATTCATGTTTCTATAAAATATTTTGTATATATTTTTCTTCTAAATGCTGAATGAAAATTGCACTTAATGTAGCAGATAATGGATTTCCCATACCCAATCCATCTTTCTGCTTATTCACAGTGTTGTTAAATTTAAACTGGTTTTGTTGTAGTATAATTGTTAAAGCCTGTGGCCGACACGTGTGGCCAGAGGCAGTACCAGTTGGAGGAGGGGCGTGGCTAAATTGAGGAGGGGCGGGGCTAAACTGTATATAAGACTAATCCCAAACGGAATTAACAATTTTTCTGTTAATAGTTCGCTCAGTGCTGATGTACGTGTCTACCGCTTGGTGGACGCTTGCCAGCAAATCCAGCAGGAAAAAATTGGAGACTCTTCAGACTACCGCTCTTCGCAGACTCACGCATCAGCCATGGTACGTGAGGAACTCTACCATTCTAGGGTCAGCTGGTATCCCTACCCTAGAATTGTTTGCTATAAGATGTGCCATTAAACTGTTTCAGGACGCACGCAACTCAGGCTATCCTCATATAGCTGAGATTTGCGAGAGACTCGACATCCCAGAAGATGGTAGGCCCCGTCCTGCCGCTATCCTGGACGACCCGCCATAGGTTTCTTCAGGCTGCGACTCCATTCATAGATAGATACTAACCTGTTTGCCTTCTTTTATATTAAGTGAGTTTTAGATTGCTGCTTGCAGCCATTAGGGAATGGCCCCTAGATGCTGCTGACGCTCACCCCAGTGATGCATGCGGAGTGTCTCTGTCCGTTACGCGGTTACAAGGAGTGTTGTACTGCTGCCTCAGGAGAGGTCACGCGAGAAACACACTTGTGGCTGGGTTCGGAGTCAGAGTGACTTCCACTTGGGGTGGGGGCGGTTGTTTTAGTGGGTATTGCCAGATACCGACATCTGGTTGAGCCCCACAGTACCTCTAATTTGGATTGAGGTCTGCACGAAACGCATTTTTTCCGCCTAAAAAAAAAAAAAAAAATTATCCAGTACTGAAGTAAGTCTATAGAATGGAAGAACTCCGAAACGCGTCGACGGACTCATATAAAATCGTTAAGCTAGGATTGGCGGAAAATTGTACTCAAACTAATAGAATTTATCCTAGCATATATAATTTATATAATAATTACAATAATTCACTTTATATTATCTTTAAAAAAAATAGTTTTATATCTACTAAAACATTTTTTTGTTTATTGTAACTAAACTGAATATTAAAAAAATATCAAATTTACAAAAGTAAAAACCGAGCTCTATACCTGCAAACCGTTATATGCAATTTATCTCTCTGGTGACAACACAAGTTGTATACAATAGATTACATGTGTTTTTCATATGTTAGCACGTAAGCTATGATTTGTTTTGCGTTGAGACACATAAGTGTGACGTTGTCTGTGATAAATAGCTTTACATAAATCAACTAGGACAGCATTCCTACGGACATGACATAACATTTTAAAGTTAAATTTAACAATTTTTTGTTTACACATTAAGGAATATAATTTATTTATACAAAACGCTTACTTTAATTACAATGATATATTGCATATAAAAATAACAATGTAAATATATTAACTATTTTTAATTCTTTACATAAGTTGCATATTCCGAAATATATAAAGTTTAAACTATAATGGAATATTGGTTGAATGTATTTAAATGTTTGCCACCACCATACTAAAACACACAACCTGCAAGTAATCGCAAACTCATTAAAAGTATGGTAAATAATAATTATAGAATTTATAAAAAAACTTCCTAGAAAACAATAGCAGTGCACAGAGTGCCTCGTTTCGATTCTAAGGCAACAAGCGCTACTTCAGAAACTAATTGTTGATGGGCCTTCTGTTAATTGGACGAAAGCGTGGTAGCAGTGTAATACAATTTTATAAAACTGGAAAATTTAAGTCTTATTAGTTGTGAAATGTTTAGCTGTAAAGACGGGAATGAGCTATTCTGTCATATTTTGCATTCTATTATACTTCATATATTTTTACATCAAAGCCATTAGTTCTGTAAAGATTTTTTTAATAATTTTGTGTCCGTTATATACATTCAATGAAGACAAAACTTACAAATGCATTACTTTCTGACACAACTGAAAGTTTTATTAATTTGTATATAATCTTTTGTTTTTATTGTTTATTTTATGTTGATATAATACAAAACATGTAACTAAGACGTTTTAATTAGTCTTTTGAGGTTGTTTTAAAAGTAGTAAAACCACTTTATTTGGTCGTTTATTTTGTAAAATATTTACATGAACTAGGAATGAAAAATAGAAATACAATTTAAAGAGTGTAAATGAAACTATTGGTTAGATTTAAGTTATATATCACTTACTAATTGAATAAACATTTACATTTCCTGTGTATATTTGTCAATATCTTGTTACGTAGACTACCATTACAAAATTTAAAATCTTTACGTTTTTGTCATACAAGTATTTTAATTTTTAATACGTTTTAAAACATGAATACGTTTAACTATGTACCTACAACTGCGCATGAAATAATTAAATTAAATCTTAAGTAAACATAATACATTTGTTTACATTTACTGATTTAAATTAGAAATTGGTAAAACTAAATAAATGTATACATTAAAGTTAACCTATTCGCCTAGTTTTTAAAATATTTACAGTTCGTTAAGACATTTAAAGATTTCGTAGTTCGTCTATGTATAATATAAGTTATACTATGATAGTAAGTTAAGCTTTCACTATTATTATGTTTTAACTACAAAACGTATTTATATTATTACTCTTAAATAAAATGAGTATATATTTTTTTAATTGTATGTATCTTTACACATTTAAATAGTTTTTTGAACTTTTTTAGACAGAGTGAGAAATTAAAGTTAAGTACATAATCAATGACATATACCTATACTTGAGAAAATTAATTAACTAATGAAAGAACAACCCAAATGTAAACGAATTGAAATAACGTGAGCTGTTTTATTACCGTGAATTAATCTGTACGAAGTAATTAAATTAATAAGCTTTTGTCACATGACACCGGTGTAGAGGGAATGCGATGACATATTATAAACCCCTAATACAAAAAAAAAAAAAACACACAATGACATTATTCATAATGTATGTACCGTGATTAAAAATCTAATTGTTTCGGTTTATGAAGAGGGTAATGTTAAACATGCTATGCAATATGCATACAGAGTGCTTAGTAGATACACTGCGATGTTACTAACTTCTTTGTTGACAACCACACCGTAACGGTACAGTTAAAACAGTTATTTGCGATAAATGTATCTTTTTGTAAATTGATTTTAATTTCGTGTTTACTGCACATAGGTTGCGGTTGATAATTTACTTTTGAATTTTAGATTCACATTTAAAAATAGAGAAATTTAGATTGATAAGATTATATTAAATATTGGTTTAAATATTAATTTAACAAACCTAAAATTGTTTAACTAAAAAAAAAACACTAAAAGGGCAATGTTAAATAATATAAAACAAATAATTTTTGTTCTGTGCCAACTCACTGGTGGCATAACGGTGTATATAAATAGTACAACAAAATTATGTAGTACCTGTTACGGATACATGGCTTGTCATTAGAAATTATTTACTTAAGTTATTTAGTTTCTAAATGTATATAGTAATACTTACTTCGACTACATAATTATTAAGATTGTTCAGCTTTTTACATTGTGATTTCTGTTGTGTAGCATGATGTATAATTTTAATATTGTATTGTTTTAAAAATAGTTTTAATGAAGTGAGTACCCTCACTAACAATGTCACTTTGAATTTTGAAACAAAACTCACATAAAATAAATTGGAAGCAAAACATACATTTTAGTAATATCAAGTTAAATTTTGAATAGCTCATTTAATTATATTTCAACCAAAATATATTCTTAAAGTATTATTACGTAAACGGGAGATACTTTGCTTATCAGAAATGACTCATAGGAGAAGTTCCTTTACTTCAAATATTTATAAAGACACAAATTATCTTCTTTAAAATTTAAATATTGATAAACGATATAAATGCAAGAAGATATCTTTCCCACAAACGTAAATATTGAATGAATTTTTTTATTAAAGCGAAATAAAAATATTAGAGATTTTCAATTGAATTATAATCTACACGATTAGAAATTCTGATTCCTAAATAGAGGTTTACTTAGTTTGGTTTAATTAATTTCTAAAAGAAACATAATTGCATTACAGTGGCATAAACTCTCAATTTGTTTTGAAAATTAATATATTTCAATTTCCTAAAATTTCTAGTTTGTAAGCAATAAATTAATTTAAATTAGTTGTGCAAAAATATTATTGGTATAATGCTTTTGCTCTTAGCTTTACTTATGATTTAACAACTATCATTTAAAGAATGCATTTCTAACAAGGCTTATTTTATTTAACTTTGATAAGTTACCTAAATAAACAAAAATATCTTATCAAAAACGTGAATTTAATATATATGTCATGTCTAAACAGGCTCCCAAAAATCTAGTTTGTATTGTTTTATTGTAATATTAAAGATCTAAATTACTTTCGATAGTAAAATATTAATCTAGCCCCGCGTTTTGTTACTAGGAAATTAAAAAACAAGTTAAATTATAGTCTCAGATATTTTATTTTAACTTACGACCTTCATCTGCACGTTACTCATTCATTGATGAGGTTAATACTATTATTCTATTCCAAAGACAGAAATATTTTTTTTACAAATCTTATATCATGTATGATTCACATGAGTAAAACTTTAAATAAATGAATTGAACCTAGCAGTATTTTATGTTTTTTTTTAATGCAATTTTATGATTCTGATTATATTATTTGTATGGATGTAACAGATACATTCCTTTAATAATTCTGACACTATTTAAATTCTCAATAAGACATTCAAGTAACAGAATACATATTTTTTAGTTATATAACTAACAAATATGAAAATTAAAAATACATTTAAATATTAAATGAAATCAAAATTACATAATGATACGGAACTAAAATACAAACTTATCATGTAACTTTTAAAATATTTTAATTACATAATGATGATTGCTGCATGAAAAACTTTATTAAATTAATTGAAGTATTATATTATATATATAATACATCCGGAGTAAATAGCGGCTTAACAAATTACTGCTAAAACATCAATAAATGTTGATGATATTTGCATGCAAATTGATGGTTTTGTCTCAGTAATAAGATACAAAAATCGATTTCTTTTTTAAAATGTTACAATTTACATATTTTCAAATAACTTATAAACTGTAATTTGAGAGCCTTTTGTTTTATATATTTTGTATATTTTGTAAAATTGTCTTTTTTTAAATAACAATTTTTCATATTAGCATTCTATTTAATTTTCAATAAACCTTCATCGGTTGGTGGACTTTAAAAAAATTTTATTTAAGGTTTCTATAAGTTTCTTCTTTTTTGAAAATTTTAATCCATCCAGTTTTAAGAGTATTTAGTTGTAATTAATTATACTATTTATAAAGGTTAATATTAAACATACATTAGATACAGTCCCAACAATGTAAAGTGTACACTTGAAAATATGTAATTACGCATTGAAGTTATGTGATATATTAAAACATATAATTTGAATGTGAGCAATATATAAAGTTGTTCTATTGTGCTAATTAAACTTATTAATAATTATATCTCAAATCCTGTTTTGTAAAATAATGTTAATATCAATAGTGGAATGTAATTATTTTTTATTGATTTATTAGTAACCAATTACATGATAATAAGAACAAAAGTCACAAAGCCTTAAGTTTGTAATTACATGTTTAGTAGACAATAATATAATGTATATAATGGACCAATATGTAAAAAGTATTGGTATCAAAACTTGTACAAATTGTTTGTTATCTTATTAAAAATAAAGAAATATATTTAATTTAATGATTGCATTGACGTTAAAGATATTATTAATTAAATCCGAAGATCATTCTGAAAAACATTTTAAAAGTAGACAAACATTTGCACTATATTACGGTGGCACTATAGATGCTTAGATGTATCTATACATATTTCATTTGCTAGGGGTTATTTTGTGAGTAGAACTCCTCCTAGAGTTTTTAACCGATTTTGATGTTTTTGGTGTCATTTTACAGAGCTCACTCTGAAGTTGTGCTTCCCTTAAAATGAGCTCAATGTATGTTAAGGGCTTCGCCCCAGTGGCCCTCAAAGTTGCCATGTTAATCTTATGGAAGGTCAATCTTAAGGAAGAAGAAGAAAGATTTCTTTAGATTTTATCAGGGGCACAAAAAACAGCTGTTCGTATGAAAAGCTTAAAATAGCTGATTTTGATCAACAGCTGATTTTGATCAACAACTGATTTGGATCAAAAACTGAATATAATTTTAGGTTAAGTAAATCAAGCAATAGCGAAGCATTGCCATGTCCACTAGTAAATAAACAAATGGATAAAAAGGTTAAGTATTTTTTTTATATTTAAATGCTGTATACACATTATTAAAGCTATTATATCTGAGAAATTATCAGAATCCCCTGCATCCGACTATCTGGAACGCTTTAATTTTATAACTGGGAAAGGGATAATAGCTTAGGAAAAGTCTTTAATATTTTTATGTTGTGTTCCTATTTACGGTGATTAAATTGAGGTAAAAAACCCGTATTTCACAAGGTAATGTATTTATAATATAGTGTTATTCTTTTAAAAAAACACAGTATACACACAATAGAATAATAATGTGCAGCTTTTAACTAAAATAAGTTGTACAATTTTTAATAGTATTATAACATAATAAAAAGTCACTGTTTTGAACTGAAAGTCATCCTACATGTTTTGAACTGTTTTTATTCTACTAAACCTACTCGCATTAATTTTATAGCTAAAGATATCACTTAATAATTTATAACACCGGAGTGGTATAACTATTGAAGTGAATACGGTATGGTAAATTAATTATAACTAAATAAACTCTGTGCAAGATTTCTGTTAACGTAAAACTGATATGAATAATATAAATCAGTTATTCTAGCTTAATACTGATTCCTGTATTAACCACTAAAACAAACCTCTGAGTGTGCATTACCGTGCAATATTATTGCTAGCTTAACATTGCAGTTTGTATGCCGTAATACCCGTTAAGCATTATGCATGGTTACTATAGGATATTGATGGTATTTCAAGAGCTACTAACCCGAAGGTATCTAGTTGGTATGAAGGTTCCTTATACGCAGTAGGTCAAACATATACATTTTCAATACGTAACACGTTTCAGAAAACAAATGAAGACTCAAATAAATGCAATAAACAACGTAAGTTATTGATGTATAAAGTAAAATGTTTTACAAATGTATTATTTATACTGCTGTTGTGTTTTTTCGTTGTGCACTTCTTTCTGCTCAAAAAACAAATGTTCTTCCTCTTTATGTTTATGAGGTAGACAGTTAAAAACCAAGCCCTATCAGACTAAAGAGAAAATATTGAAATATTTGCGTTAAATATAAACTTGTTAACTCTTTCCTCTTTACCCAGTTTAATAACTCTTGGTTTTAGATAGCCTTATTTTAATACTCAAAAAAGTGCATCTTTTATTGTGCTGCTAACATGTAGGCTTACAGAATTTAAAATATAAAAACTGCTAATAACAATGTAAAGATAAATGTCTTATTTCATTACTTTTTAGTTTATAGTTTTTCAGTTGCTAAAAGTTCCGAAAAATAGACATAACGAATTTTGCAACTGGACGACTCAAATTAACTTAAGTCCAGGCACTGCACCCATTCCCTTTCATTTGCCCTTTCACTGTCGAGTGACCAAATACTAACCTCTCATTGTCTTGTATTAAGGGGAGTCGGATGGTCCTATCTTCCCCATGTTAAATTGAACAACTTTAGGTACACTTATCTCAGAAACTATAAAAGATATATTTATGATTTTTGTGTTGTTTTGTTGGCCTTTTGTGCTTGTCATTTTGTGTGTTGTACAGCGTAATGTGTCAATTAAAAATTTAAAAAAATCATGAGATATCTCTTATGGTTCCTGAGAAAATGTACCTTTTGTAAGAGAAAAACTAATTTTTCAGAAATAGCGTTTAAAGTTACAAGCTGTTACCGGTATTATCTATTATTTACACTTATTTTAATATAAATTTTCACTAAACAATAAATATTGTTTCAGGAAATATATATATAAATATAAATATATATCAGTACTGTTTTATTTATTGTTTCCTGAAAAGTGCACTTTTTTACGTATGACATTTTGCATGAACGTCAACGATATGTGCTTGAGCATACAGTCCAGATATTTGTCTTAAAATTGTTCGTGCACACTAATAAAAATGCTTATAAAACCACTTTGGCTCATCAGATTTGAATAAATAAGGTCTTAAAATAATCCTGAAAAGATACAGAATAAAAAAAATATAAAAAACCAAAAAAGGTAATTTTTTTAATTTTTCACCATCCGACTCCCCTTAAAGCCCTTTTGACTCCACTCATGCTATAGCTATTTTGCGTCGTTCCTTTTGTTTTTAGTTAACCGGACCGACTTAATTTTTCCGTTGTTGTGTTTTCAACGTTCGTAACGCTACGGTAACGCTGATCGTATATTAATAATAATAATAATAATAATAACATATGCTTTATTACTTTACTTTACAGAATTGTAACAATTTCTAACATACAGTCTAGCATGGCTTTCAGCCGTCTGCTAGGTTGGCAACAACTAACAATAATTTATTAATTAATAGCCACAGAACTATAAACTTACACTTACTTAGACCAACAAAAATTATCAATACACACATAAATACAAGTTTGATTAGAAATGAGTACAGATATTAAATTCCTAATAACAATAAAGATCAGCGATCGCAACCTAAAAGTATTATCAAAAGTTAAATTCTTTTATCAATGCCCATCTATAATGCCATGCTTGTTCAAGATATTTAAATAATACTCCCCAATCCTTACCACTCATAAAGTCCTTGAACTCTGATATCGATAATCTTTCTTTACCCAGATACGATTTTCTATGTTGCACCAATATCGGGCATTCTGCCAAAAAAGGGTAAACGTCTTCGTTTACTCCCATATTACATAACGAACAAAGATATTTTTTCCCTTCAACCCACGGTTTAAAATTTAAATGAATTAACTCGGCTCTACACTTAAATGCCCATTTTATTTCCTTCAACTTATATTAATTTTTACTACAGTTAAAATAGTGTTTTTGCCCTAGGTTAAAATCTAAACTGGAGTAAATGTTATGGAATTTCCCATTTTTTGCTGCTAGTAGAAGCTGTTCCCTCTGTTCCAAACTGATTTTTTCAGTAAATATTTTAATTGGGTATATTTAAAACTACAGTTAATTTTGTCTTAATTCTTGTCTATCCCCACTTCATATTTGGCCCCTAAAATCTTCCATTCTTTATACCATGAAATGTTACAATTCACTACTTTTTTTTGCCAATATTTTTGGCAACCTGTCTTCCGGCATAGCTAACACTCCAAACAAATACTTAAAATGAAGCTTCAAAGCATACAAATACAGCTTATCTATCCCCGTCTCCAGATAAATTGCATAATGTGGTGTGTTTAGAGGTAGACCTAGTAATTTTTTTATAAAAAACCTAAATACTTTTTCAACACTATTAAATTCCCTATAACCCCAAACTTGAGCTGCATAACTTACTGTTGCTCTTTGAACTGCTTGGAAACTTGATAGTTTAACAGTTAGTGGAACGTGTTTACACACAATAAATTTAGACCAGACACAGTTTATACTAGCTTTGGCCATTGCTAACTTAGACTTATGATGGTTCTCGTAAGACAAATTCAGAGTTAAGTCAAGCCCTAAATATCTATAGCTGTTTACTATTTCAATCTGTTTTTCATCAAAAGTCCACCTTTCATTAGCTCCAAATTTCCCACCATTTCTAAAAACCATCACTTTCGATTTTATTAAGTTTACTCTTAAATTCCATATGTTGCAATACATATTTAATTTATCTACTATAGCCTGAAGAACTTCTGGCGATGAGGGCGCAATAGCTATATCGTCAGCATAAAGCAGCACCCGAATACAAACCCCATCAACACAACATCCTCCCCCCAATGCCTCATGTAGGTCATTCAAGAAAAGTTAAAACAATAATGGACTCAATAAACATCCCTGCCTTACTCCCATTTTCGTTTCAAAACAATCTGTCACACCAGTTCCACACCATACACCACCCACAGTTTATTTGTATAAATTTTGAAGCACTCTTAATATCTTTGTTGAGACTCCTAAACATGATAGTTTATAAAACAATGCATGCCTATCTACCGTGTCAAACGCTAACGAGAAGTCTACAAAAAAAAAAAAATAAAACAATAAAGTTTACCTTTCTTTTTAGCTAATCGTAAATTAATCATACTTATAAGATTAAATATATTGTCCACGGTTGAGTAACCTCTTTTAAAGCCGGCCTGATATTCATTAAGAATTTTATGTTTTTGTTCCCTGTTTGTAAGCCTATTCAAAATAATCCCGGTAAAAACCTTTGTAAGGGTGTTCATAATCGATATGCCACTATAGTTTTCTATCAAATTTACATCACCTTTTTTATACATAGGGAATATAATACTTTTTTTTAAACGAAACCGGCAAATTTCCTGTTTTAAATATATGGTTGAACGCGACCAGAATCCTTATCAAAACATTGTCTGGCAAATTCTTAATAAACTCATATGGTATACCATCAAATCCAGGAGCTTTGTTATTTTTAGCTTTCGCTAACACTATTTTAATTTTTGAAATTTTAAATTTTTCGTCAAGAAAAGTATCCAGCACATACGGCTGCGCATAACTGACCTGCATTGCACGAGAGCAAGGGTTAAACAAGTTCGAAAAGTATTCAATCCAGTTACTTACATTAATGTTCGCACCTACTCGGAATTGCTTAATTTTTAACGAATTTATTAATTTCCATAATCCTCTATTATCTGTGACACGTCTAAATGACTCCTCAATTGAAAGATTGTAATCATTACGTTTCCCGGCACACATTATTTTATATTCTTTATTTGCCTGTAAATAAGCGTTTTTTGTAAACTGTGAATCAGTCCGGCGAAATAAATTTAATAGATTAAAACCCCTATTCCGTAGTTTCGCACAATCATTATCAAACCATTTTTGTTTGAAAAATATCTTTCTAGTTTCTGTATTACCCAATCTTACTCTCACATGCGCGGCGTCTCTAATAGCCATAACTATTTGTTCTATCAAGTTTTGCATGTCCTCACCCCTGTTAAATTGTTTTAGTCCAGAGTTTATTTTATCTGCAAAAAATTGTTCGTCATGTCTAGTCCATTTAAGTTTTGGCAATAAGGGAAGTATTACTTGTTGTTTATTTAATTGACCACATTTAACTTGCAAAGTAACTGGGAAATGATCAGATCCCACTTGTTCACCTACTTTAAAATCCTGAATACAAAATAAACAATTTGTCGAAACAGCCGCATAATCAATTACGGAATTAAATCTAGCATTAACAAAAGTAAATTCTCCATTTTTATCACCACCTGTCCTGCCATTTAACACAGTTAACCCAAAGTCTTCCCAAAAATCAATTATTTTTTTCCCACGAGAATTAATAATTTTATCTTTAGATTCCCTTAACCTGAAGATATTATCAGAGACACCATCTTCCGCTACTAAATCTTCTATGGCCTGTCTATCGGCAATCACCTATTACCTATTATAATCACCAATAATAATAAAGTTTTTGTCAGATTTCTCGGACATAATATTATACAAAATTTCAAAATTTCACTCCCAAACATTACAATTCAAATACAATGGGAATACATAAATAAAATTATTCCCCTCTACTCGGATTTTAATAAAATTGATATCATTAAAACTACAGAATAAAATTACGGCCTTAAAAGTAGAATTTTTATTAATTCCTATCAGTATTCCCCTCATTGCTCTACCAAAAGCAGACCCCCATTGCTCTGGTTGCAGAAACCCATTTCAGTTCAAAATTACAAAAATACTTATTAAAACAATCTACTTCTTGCTCACCTACAAATATTTCTAACAAAATAATTATATCAAAATTAACCACAAAATTTAAAAAGTCTTTATCATTAATTTTGGATTTAAGTCCCGCTACATTATAGGATAATACATTTATACATTTACCAACATCTCTCTGAACTCTTACAAATCGCTGAGACTTGGTCCAACGTCCTCATTTTGTAGCTGTCTCCACCGAATCTTCCTGCGCTTGGATTCCCACCATGCCTCTACTGACACTATTCCGTCTACCATCAGATATCTTCTTGACGAATTCACTGAAATTTATACGAAAGAAATGTCTCAGTTTCTTAAGTCCATCTTCTCCTTAAGCTATCAGCTGATCGTCCTTCCACGTAAATGAACAGCCCTCCACCACCATTCGA
Source organism: Philaenus spumarius (assembly GCA_018207615.1). Classification (NCBI taxonomy): domain Eukaryota; kingdom Metazoa; phylum Arthropoda; class Insecta; order Hemiptera; family Aphrophoridae; genus Philaenus; species Philaenus spumarius. The sequence continues at coordinate 2,295,803 of JAGFPH010000010.1, read as the reverse complement.
TCAAAAATAATTGGCATTCTCCGATGTCCCGCTACTCGTTGTATTTCTTTCCGAAGCTCCACCAAACGACCTCTCCTTTTTCTAACCGCCTGAGAGTAATCCCGATGTACGACATAGCCCGTTCCCTTCAAATTCCGTGTTTGGGCCATTATCCAGTTAATATCAGAATATTCGGGATTATGTGCTATTTATTATTGGTCCGTTTAATTGATTTCTAGATCCAGTATATTAAGTTAGTTGTTATCGTCAAGGGTCGTACAATTCCCTTCCTTTTCTCCTTCTTTGGCCATGAAGAATTGGGTCCTTGTTTCTACAGAAAGATTTCTCTACGATATGGCCGCATTGAGCCATCTCCTCTTCCCATTTTCGACACCTTTAAATAAGCATATCCATTGGCCGGGATATCTGAGGTAAATATAAATTTCTTTCTTTAGTGCTATAGAATTTTCTCTATTTATTAAAAGGCATTATACTACTTCAAAAATTTAAATTATACTATAACAATAGGCCAACATGATAATTTACTGTGATACTTTGATGTAATTAAGCTACCATGATGCTTTATTTTTATAAGATTGTGAATTTAAATTGTGTTGTCAGGTCAATCGTCAAGATTATAATTAAATTGATATCACATTTGGGTAAAAGAAAAACATCAACAAAATATTAATCATCTTAAATTTGCTTGTTTATTTGCACGTCGCGACGTTCTCAAGTGGACATCATATGAGATGTATTATACCGCGACCATATTTTAAATTATGCAATCAGCTTAATGTTTAGGTTGTGACTATCATGCAAACGTAGAGAAAACTCAAATAGGCTACTTAATATAAATTATTCCACAGAAGTGCAAAACCAATTTAATTCAACCAGCAACACGAGCCACTACTGCTACATATGTACTCCTTACTACACACGTAACTGCTCCCAACAGTTTATTCTTTTAATGAATATGCTTATGGATATGATTTATTTTATTCATGTTTTTCTTCATAACCGAGACATTACAACAATATATTTCATCTTCTTACGTTGGTTCTATGAAAGTAATTATTTGCTAATTTCAATATTTATTACACAAATTTATTAAGAATGGAGGATATAATTATGATTTGCATTTATATAAATTAATATTTTTTATACATTTTTTTTTTATTAGAAGTTAAACCACGCGGACATTACTTATTTAGTTGTAACTTAACTTAATAAGCTCAATATGCAACAAATGTTTGAGATATATAAATTGTATTTATGTTTCCATTAGCCAAATCTTTTATTAAATTATTGCAACATCTCTGTTTTGGAACAACATATATTTGTCATTTTAATATATCCTCCTCTTCTTTCCTAATGTAAACAAAACTGCTCTACGTTTTTATTGCCTTGAGCCTTAGACGCCTTGAGCGAAATGAAAATGTTATTTAAAATGGCACTTTGTTTACAAAATCAGTGCATCTATATACCCAAATCCACTGACTCATTGATCACGATTTCTCAAAAGCTACTGAACGGATTAGAACGAAATTAGGTCTGTAGCTTCCTCTAGTACCATAGATGCTCACTTAGAAAGGTTTAAAAAAATCGAAATTTTAGGGGGGTTGGGGGGGGGGGTCAAAGTTACTAAATCACGAATTCTCTAACACTACTGAACGGATTGGAATTAAATGCGGTATGTTGCTTCCTCTAGGGCCGTAGGTGCTGCTTAAGAATTGGTTTTAAAAAAAAATCTAAATTTTAGGGGGTTTGTTGGGGTCAAAGTTACTAAAAAAAACCACTGAACTGATTGGAATGAAATTTGGTATGTAGCTTCCTATAAGGTAGTGCTCGCTAAGAAAGGTTTTAAAAAAATTCGAAATTTTAGGAGAGGTTTGGGGGGATCAAAGTTACTAAAAAAAAACTTACCGAACGGATTGGAATGAATTTGGTATGTAGCTTCCTCTATGGCCATAGGTGCTCTGTAAGAAAGGTTTTAAACAAATCCGAAATTTTAGAGGAAGTTTGGGGTTCAAAGTTAGTAAATCACGATTTCTCCAAAACCACCCAACGGATTTGAATGAAATTTGGTATATAGCTTCCTTTAGGACACTAGGTGCTCGGAAAGAAAGGGTTTAGAAAAATTCGAAATTTTAGGGGGGTTTAGGGGTCAAAGTTACTAAAAATCCCCATAAGAAATACATAGTGTAATTGATATAATATATTTTTTGATAATGTACATTTAACTTTGATTTGTCTATCCGTGCAAAGCCGGATCGGGCCAGCTAGTAATCTTTATATTGTAATTGTGGATGTCCCAAAGGAAAAGGAGAACGAAATTTAGAAAAAGTCCACGTTGTGAGACGCCCTTTATGGCAAGTAATTTTTTTTTTGTGCCGGAGATGGATTCATTTGGCAGTGGAAAATAAAAAAATTTGGTCAAATGTCAAAGGAACATTGCGAGCATGTGAATAGTTTAGTGGATTAACAAAAAACACGCCCACATTCCTCCTCTTCCACTACACCTATCATTTTAAAGTAAAGTTTATTACGATAAAAAATCTTTGACAGTAAAAAAATTGAATACAAATAACATTAAACTAATAAGAAACTTATTGGTTTCATTATTTCAAAAGTCATGATGAATTAAAAATATTTTATTAATGCAATAAGCAACGCAATAATCAAATTTAAAAAATATAAGTATAAGTGTACAGTTTGGGGGAGGGTGTAAGTTGAAAGTAACGTCTAAATATAGCCCTCACTAACATCGCGTTCTTTTGTTGTTATTAGAGAGGCGGAACGACGTAGCGTGCAATCGAAGCTACTCAAGATTGCGCGGTTCCCGTTCATTCAACCCACGCAATATCGCCCTGATCGCCATTGTATGGTTAGGCGCCTTGTACACGGTTTATGTGGACAAATCTTTAAGAACGTAAAATCATAGATAGGGTTTGAAATGAACTTATTATTCCTGTGAAAGTAAATTGTACAGCCATATAATCATACTTTAAAAGACATCCTTCATACAGGTGCGCTATTTATACATAATACCCACATTTCAATTACTTAAATTAAAGTGTTAGGGATTGGCAAGTTTAGAGACCGTCACACGAAATTAAGTTGAGTGCTATCCAGAAAGCAATTTATTAAATGTAATAATAATTTACCTAATAGAGGAAAATGTATTTAAAAGAGTTTCTCTTCATTGTTAATAAGAAATACTTTACACAAGTGTTTGAAATACTAAAGAAAATGTAAATTATTATAAAATATTACATAAGCCGTTTGAATTTTAACATTGTAAATTGTAAATTTTAAATTATTAAAATATCACTTCCTGTAAAAGAAAAAAACAGAGATGTTCTACTAAAACAAATATATTTTATTACATATTTATCTTATCTAAATCATACAAACAATGTAAATGTATAAACAAATTTGCTATCTTTAAAACTACAAAGACGGTTTTAGTATTTTTATGTTTAATTGTATTTAATACACATAATCATGGTTTACTATTTGAAAATATCACAGCTTTTATGAGTTCTTTAGTAGTTAGTGAATAAATAATTATTTTATTTCACTGCAATTAAATCTTAGAATAAATTACCGCAATATTGAACATGCCGACTTGCGGTAGACCGAACCAACGCTACGGACGTGCCCGTACTACCACGTACGAGACCCATCCCATGATGCGCCATACCACGTTCTTGCACAATATCCTTCACTTATGGGAAGCCACGTTTAGTATGGTTTATCTTTCCACTGTTTATTTATAAAAGTTGAGGTAAGTTTTTTGTTACCTAATGAGACTAAAGAAAATAATTTGAACTATAAAATATGTTTATTATATAAAATGTTTCTAAATATGCACTAATGATTTTGTCCATATATATTTTCAATTTAATAAATCAGAAGACAATTAAACTGGTAGAACGATATTTAAAAATGTGTAACCATATATTGCAAGTTTAATAATAAGCCCCATACGTTGCATTAGCATTACTTTAATGATACATAGTTTTAAACATATCATTTAAAATAATAGCCCACAAAATATTCCCTGAAGTTATATAAGTTCTTACATAACTATATAATTTTCTTTAGTTATATAATTTCAGTGAATAGTTTTGTGGGATATTTTCAAATGATGTGTTTAAAAATATATATCATTAAATATCTATATATATATTTATACACACTTTGGTTTATGTATATATATATGTATATGGAATTGCAATGACGATATGTACTAGAACTATAAAAGTGTTTCTGTCTAATATAAAACATAAATAACTATAGATTTGTTTTACCCTGAAAATAAACTCCAAGTCAATTTCAAATAAAAACTATTAAATCATTATAAAACATCCTACGTAACCTATTTTATCAATCCTGTAAAGCTTTTGTATCTTTTTCTTACTTAAGCTTCTTTGGTCAGCAAAAGTTAAAAAAGGATGCGGCTCAGGACTAGAATTTATTTTATTTTACTTCTACATTCAATACCGAACCTAGATGCAATTGCTTTAGAATAATCTGATTTAGCAAAGCCCTTACTCATATCGTTATGCTTCTTAAAATATGTTACGTAGGAACCAATTTAAATAGATAATATTTTGAATTTAGTTTGACATAATTTGTTAGCCATTTTTAAGGTTTACTCGATAAGAGAACTTATTTACTTACAAAAAAAACGGGTTAGTTGTAAAATATAGGGTTTTAGAAACGGGGTTTCCGTTTATTAGTTTGGCATTTATTAGAGGAATATAATTTATAAAGCTAAAATACCACTCACTCATTACAGTATCTCGAAAACCATAACTTACCTCCTAGAAATGTGAAATTTGGTACATATATTGCTTATAGGCCCTTGATGCGCAGTAAGAAAGGATTTTGAAATATTTCGCGTTTAAGGGTTGAAACAACCC
>JAGFPH010000010.1:2245071-2265893 GCA_018207615.1 Philaenus spumarius | reverse complement strand
AGCTAGTTTTATTATATAACTTACCTTTCGTAGGTTGTTACATTTAAATAAATTACGGCAGCAACACTTCGCCTTCTTATGTCTCAAAAAAAATCTCTACTTAAAATTAAAAAATGTAAAGTCTTGTTACGTTATATATCCATGATGGTAAAATCATGGGCTGAAATTGAGTCATTATTATTTTAATATCGATAGTCTGAAATTTCACTTCAAAGTTAACAAATACCAAAATAAAAAAATGTATTCCTTTATAAAATAAAAATGTTTTAGTAGTATGCGTTTTTAGGTAAAAAAGTACATTTAATTAGTTTACCATATTTCTTTACTATATCTATTACTATAAATTATAATTAGGCCTAAGATGTACACAAATATTTAGTTGTTAAGTTGAATATCTTTTTTTTTGGTAAGATACATCAAAAATATCAATGTAAAATTTCATTTTTGTCAAATTTGGTTAGTTTTCTGCATCTAGTATTAACATAAATATAATATAATTTGATAACTATACGCTTTAGCAATTTTCTTGAGCGTAGATATTTAGATACAGCGGCTTGTTTTTATTTATAAAGAAACACGTTATTTATTACCAATTTGATTTACATTATATCTGCAAACAAATAGAAAACTTTTATTTGTACACCTATACTAATATTTTTCAAATTATTGATTGGACTTAGTTCTTGTATTAATTAACGAATGATGAATCATGTTACGATTAACTTGTTTTTTGCCTTACTGGACTGGATTTATTATAAATAAATACCTTGTTTACGTGAAATTCTGTCACAGTTCTGTTTAAGGATTCTGTGAGCAGAATTTCACGTAAACAAGGTATTTATTTATAATAAATCCAGTCCAGTAAGGCAAAAAACAAGTTAATCATGAGTACGTTGTTTTGACGCGCATTAAATTAAATGCAAAAAAGTTTTAATAATATAATCGTTTCGACAATGCCTGAAAAATAGGCGAAACGATCGTCACCGCCAAACAGAAAAGAGACATTATTAAACAGGACTGTTAGCAGAATTTCACGTAAACAAGGAATCATGTAAGCTTGAGAGTATATAAAAGTCCGTGACATCTTAAATTCAACATTGGAACAAGTTATTTAAAAAATATAATACTTGTCCAGTTCATTAGTTGTGTTATTTAAAACCTTCATTTTTTTTAAACTTCATTTTAGTACTATACATATGAGAAAATGACTGTCATCTTACCTAAAGGTTCAAACCCACCATATTATTTACCATATTCGTTCTTCTAAAACGAAGAAAAGCCCTGAAGCAATATGTTTTCCACCGTATATCACGTATCGCAGCTCCAATAAAGTAAGAACAAAATGTACCATGTTCTATGTGCTTCCAAGTTTGATACAAATATTCTTTTTGTAATACATGTTCTTATATAATAGTTTAAATATTTTAAGACTAAAATTTAAATTATTGTCATATTAAATAAAAATAACAAAATTTAAAGATTTCTGTTTGATTTGTTACTATTTCATTACATTTTGTCGCTCTTATTGATAGTTAAAACAAGATGATGGTGCTGACACTCATGAAAAAGATTTTAGTAATTGTATACACAAACAGATGACTAATGGTAAACATTTTAGTTATGGCTTTTCTTGATTTATTATTGAATTTTTAAAACAGTAGTTTTTTAACCTGCTTATCAAGGAATGCACATTTTTTATTTTGGTTTAATTTGTAGTAAATTTGTTTTTTTTTTAGTGTATTTGAGAGCACAAATATCTTCAACTTTGTACACCAGATCTTATTGATGAAACCTCCACCGCCCTAAGGCCCTTAAAGCTTTTTGAGTATAACTTACTTTATTAAAAAATATGTGCAAAGTGAATAATAAAGGTACTTAATATTGTATGGATTTTAAGTATTTTTTATTGGTTCCTTTTTCAATGTAACAGGCTGGTGAGTGGATTTTTGAGTTTTTTGCATTTTTTTTTATTTGCGCATTTGTGGAATCACATTGTATTAGCAAATTATTTAATTTCAAATACTTTAGAACTTTGCAAAGTTTTCTATTTTATCAAGTAGTAAAAAGCTGTTTCTTAATTTGACATTTTCGTTTTGTTAACGACATCTTTTACTTCAGTTGATTACCGTTTCATAAAGGAGAGGATTTAAATTCTGTTCTGTATAATAGTGGATGATTATTGAGTAAAATTCATTTCAGGTAACATGAAGAAATTTCCTCCCTTTCATGCCAAGAATAACATAAAATATTCTTAGTTTTATTGTACACTGTATAATTGTGTACAAATATTTTTGACTTGTAATTCAACAAAGCGGACTTTAGAAACAGAATTTATCAAATCATAGTTTAGGATATTATTATTATTGTTATTTGTATTCCTTGCAAATTCCTTGTTAATTAAATAGTCTTGGGACATGATTTAATCAGTACTAATATTTCTGCAATTGCACAAATCGCAAAGATATGTCATTTTAACGTTAATTGGCGTAATCTTTAAATCTAATTGTTCTTAAAATATTGTATACTTAAAACATTTTTAATTAACTAAATGCTGTTTTTCAATACACAGTTCGTATACTAATCATTTATACTGAAGAAATTTTTCTAATTATGTAACTAAACAATATATTTAAATAAAAAATATTTAGCAATTAAAAAGTAAAATTTAAGGATTTTCACAAAAACCAATAACAACACACCCGAAAACAAGCTTGTATTTATCAGTTTGAAGCATGTAAGACTTTACAAGTTTTTGTAACTGTTCACTGGTAGTGGTGTGGTAAACATAGACATACAGCTTTTATTCGTTCAATTCCCATTAATTAAAAAAAAACAAACAAAAAACACGAAGTTCATGTAAGCCGTCGATTTGAAATTTGATTTATAGAGGTGAATATTTAGTTGAATTAATACAAATACATGCATATACAGAACGTGTATGCCTGTATTTGAATTAATTCAACTAAATGTAGCTGAACTAAATGAACAAGCTATAGTTCTGAGTTTCTCTTTACAATTTTAATGCATAACAATGTAAATACTACAAACATATATATATTAATATTTTTATATTTTTCTAAATTTGTATTGATTATCATGCAAATATTTAAAAATGTTTGATTATATACTTTTCTCAAGGCCGTAAGTAAACAAAATCATCTGAAAATATAAAAAAGGGTAAAGACAATGCGTAACAAAATGTGAAATGTTGTGTGCTACAAGAGTTAATAAGTCTTACGTAAACGTTTTATGATAATTAATTTTACATGTTTACTAAAATTATTGATTTATTTGTATTTTTAAACTACAAAACAAATTATTCTAGATAATAAGAACCGTTTCATAAATATGTTATTTTTGCGACTTGTAAGAATTGCTAATGTTTATACTACCTGAAGGTTCTTAATCGTTGCTCAATCAATGTTCATTAGTTATTAGAACTTGGGTTATAATGCCATTTACGTTGTCTACAACATGTTAACTTGTATTTGACTTAAAAACTTATATTTTTTCATTCGTGTAATTTAATGTTTTACAGCGTTTAACCAACAATGATTGTTCAAATTACTGTATAGTATGAAATTTCATAAAATAATAAATAGTGTACATAGTATAGCAATTAATTTTGTTATGTCAATATTATCTAAAATTAATAATATTCGAATAACCATATTAGAATTTTGTACCTAGTACAAAAGTTTAAAGAAACTCAAACCATTATCACTTTTAATGTATGATAGTTCTTTTTTTTTTTTTTTTGTTAAATTTAGATTTACACTTGACAAACTAATCATAGTATTAATATTATTATATACTTGATTAATAATTAATGCTATGAATTAATTAATAAAAGAATTTATTAGTAAAAGAATTGTCCCCTCAACTCACACGGTATCCCTATCATGAAATATACTGCATTGTTTAATGCAATACTTTACATAGTGCCAATTAAACTATTGTAATAAAAAAACTAATAATGGTACTTCTTATTGCCGCCCTACCCACTCTGTTGTTAAAATTCTCTCAGATGTTAAATTAAATTTGCTGTTATGTTAATTCAGCTATTGCATTAAAACAATGTTGTAATCTTACTGCAAATACTAATCCTACGCTTAAGTAATTATTTTTAAAAATGAGACTAAATAAGTCTAAGATTACACTTATTTTAAACTTATTTTTGCATTTTAACTTAACATTGTATATTTAGTTTAGTAAATAGTGAAACAAATTCTGTACTTGTACAGTAAATTATTTTAATTCAAAATGTTAGAAGAACAATAAAATATTATCATAAAACAACGTAACAGGTAATTACGTAGTATGATAACGATACCGGTTACTGTTTAGATAATATCTTCATGTCAAAGGCGAAGCGGCTTTACATTAATTTATTGAAATTTATGCACATTTATGAACGCTAACGCAGAAGCCTGCTGTAGGGTATGATTTATAGTCTGGTTATACATAATATGGCTGTGGGTTCTACTATAAGATGGTTTACCAATGTCAATAATTAAAGAAGTTAGAGACAAAACATATTTGTTGTAACTTATACTGTAACTGAATCTTTGCTTAAAGAATATAATATTAAATTAAAAATAGCTTTTGACTAGCTGTTTGTTTGAAAATACCGAAATGGAATGCTTATTTTAGCTAATAAATTTCCAGATATTAATTCTTTTAGCTTTAAAATAACTATGTTATTTATAAGTTAATCATATATCATTTAAATGATTCCGTATTTGTCCTTATAAATTCATTTGGATTAGGCGATTGTTTTAGAAAGGTACCAACTAAGGCAAGCGTACTAATTGTTATCAAAAATACAAATAGTTTGAACTACCTGCTGTGATTTGTTATAAGTTATAGATTGTTTAGACATAACGTATAGTTGAAGAAATGTTATTATTTATTTGGCTTTTGAAACAGTTTGCTTAATTAGATTAAATATATTTAACAGATAGAAATTAATATTCTGAACTTTATTATTAGTAATCATGAATCAGGAAGGTCAGATTAATGATCCATTAAACTAGGTTATGTAAAGTATTTAGTTTAAGTAACACAGATTCATGATGTAAAAGAAAGCAGTAAGGATTAAAGCAGAGTTATCGATTAGCACTGTATTTACATTATTGCAAAAACCGTATTTCATGACAATCCAATTTTAATAAATTTACTTTATATAATTCACATCAATAAAAAAAGATTTATGTTGAGTTACTGTATTCCGTTAGTTTATATCATACGACACTTAAATATTTATATTTTTGGATAAACAGCCAACAAAAATGGGAGTACAGTAGTTAAAAAATTTCTAATAGTTATTAATTAATGTAATTTTGTATACTGTTTGAATTGAAATGTTTGTTGTCAATTTGTATCTCTCAACATATGTTGTTTCTACATACTCATTTAGAAACATATTTCTGTAAATGTAGTAAATAAATAATAGTAATTATATATTTCCCGTTGTCAATAAACTTAATAAGGTTTGATATTAATAACAATTGGCAAACATTAAAGTTATTGTTTAATATTAGAATAATATTGATTATGGTACCACTTATTACAGAAAATCATTGTATACACATTCTATAAGTGACAGTTAGTTAGTAATATAATTTTTATAAAATTAGAAAAATTAGTGTCTCTAATGTTATTATGAACTTATGACAATGTGTTAAAATTAATAAATAATTATAATATGTTGATATTGTCATTTACAATATAATTTAATATGATGTTTTAAATAGGGAATATAAAATATAATTTTAACTATAAACTAATAAATGGCTTGAACTTAGAATTAATAAAACAATAATGTGGTAACATGCTTACCAAATAATTGTATATATTTTTAAATATTCAAATTTTAATAATCAGTTTTGCAACTTGAATTAACCTAATCTGAACAAATTTAAACAACCACTTGTGTGTTTTAAGATATATTAAACATATAGTTTAAAATTCTAAACTCTAGTTATTCATATATAATTGTATTAAATTGAAAAACAACCTTTGACATATAGGTTAAAACAATATTTGGGAGTAGCGTTTGCTGTCCTAAAATGCGTAAACACACATATTGACATATTTCCAATTTTACAAACTAACATTGTATTTATATCTGAATATATACGACTGATATTGTGTACTTTTTCTTCACTGCAGATTTTTTTAACAATATCATACATTTTGATATCGTTTAACTTTTTTGGTAATGATGACAAAGTTTAAAAGTTTCTAGATTAGGATATAAGAATGTTAAAGGTGTTTGTATAGCTTGAAGCTGTTTTTCATTTAACACTTGATTATACATTTTAATTTTATGTACCAAGCAATTATATGGTATGGTATTATTTTCCTCAAAATTTGTTTATGTTAGAAATTGGTATAAGTATGTTTTTGCTTGCAAATAAACAACACTGGACACTAATTTTACCTATTAAACATTTTTTTTTAATCAAATTTATAAAATTATGTATACATTTAATTTATATTTCTTCTGAACCTTTCACTTCTGATATCTATTCTATTACACATGGTTGTATTTAAAGATTTATTTTTGTTCAAACACACCCTGAGATAATCAAATTAAAATTGTTACTGTTAATTAAGTAAATTACCTATATTATATACTTATTTCAGAAACAAGTTTCTATTTACTTTACTCTCTAATATCTTAAATCATGCTACAATATAAAATTTAACATGTCCTACCAATAAGGCAGAAATTTTTCATGTTTCAATTACTACTTAAACCAGGATTGATTGCATATACATATATTATTGTAATGTTAACAATATTTGGATACTATCCCATTATTGTATACGTGTAAGTATCTAGGTATAGAGCGCAAGTAAAATGCATTTATTATGAACTGTAAGATGTATTTAATAATAAATTTTATTAATGATACACCTTTGTAACAGAGCAGTTTTTGAAACACTTTGTATTAAATTTTTTACTATGGTGTTTGGTATTGTTAACAGGATGAGAAATATAATTTTAAACAGCAATTTATGTATATTAGATATAATATGTATTGTCCTTTTTATATTGTGCACCTAAAATAATATATGAGGTTTATTATACTGATGTTAATAAAAGGTATTATACTATAGTTGATGTGGAAATACAATTAAAGAATGCAGTACAAATACGGATTAGTGTATACTATCCTACTTTCCAATTGATATACAAAATTATATTTTATGTAGGTTTTATTGCTATGCTAAACTTATAAATCTGAACATTTTGAAAAACCTTTATTTTTATAATTGCGATATAACTTCCATACTTATTAAAACTAGATTCCTTTGGCTTCCGGAATTTCATTATTTTAATTTCCTTTGAAGACGTAAAGGTAATAAGAGAGAAGAATCTTGATGAAGGGAAATCCTCCGTGTCCTAGATCAGAACGAGATTAAAGAACCAACGGAAACTCAATTTTAGTTTGTATGTAAGTAATATTTTTCTCAAAAAATAATATTAGTTTTATAATAAATATAAACGCTATTACAGTTTTTATTTACGTACTATATGACTTTAAATTTTGGTGGTCATTGTTTTCAAAAACACCGGTATTAAATCATATTATCTATTATTATTCTATTATACACTACTCAATTACTTCTGGAATGCAGTTTTACAATCAGAGAGCTTTCATAACTTAATTAATGAAATAGTGTCGGAGCATTGTGCATTCCTAAAGAAACTAAATGAAGACAATTTTCTAATAGTGTTATTATTTCAGGAATTTGATGTAAGCTGTTCAATAAATAGTTTTTACGTTACCATTACAGGTGTTGTGAATGGCTCTGATGACGAAATCCAAGTTGGCCGCCATAGCAAAACAAATAACTTTTTAAAGTTTGTTCGTAAGGTCTTTGTTAAAACTAAAAAATTTTTTAACATGTTTTGAAATCTATATTTTTTTTGGAAGATATTTGGTTTCACAATATAATACGTATGTTGTTGTGCGAATTATTTTTGGTAATGTTTTTGAATTTAAACTCTTTTATTTTAAGTATACATTTGTCGAAGAAAGTAGAAAGTAGTAATAAAGATTATAAATAAATATTGAAAAATATTTTTTTAAATAGTTTAGATAAAACGTGTGTGAGTTTAAAAAAATTTTCTTTTGTTTTTTATATACTGTAATTGTTTACAAATAAGTTCATAAAAATTCAAAATATTTAAATCATAGGTTTCTATCATTCTTATTCGAAATAGGTAAATTGTATTATAATGAAACTAATGTAACAGACGATAAATAATTTTAAAATTTATTGTTTCACTAGAAATTTTAAAATAATGTTTTCTCATGAGAGATGTGTTTATAAATGTTAAAGGATTAAATGTATCAACAATTATAAATATTTAGGTCCGAATCTGATAAAAACATTCTTATTAAAATATAATTTTTAAGAGAAACTTACAGCATCTAAAAATTAAATTTAGAATTCTTAGGTAAACAGCTGTTATTATTTTTTACTAAATGGATTCTGTGTCTACCAAAAAATACACTGCACTATATAATATGAGTTATTAAGTGAAAAAATGTAAAAAGTTTATTATTTTTACTTTTTATTTTAAATACGTAAAAATGTTGGGCATGATCTATAACTGAATATCTAATATTTTATCAAAAGAGGTAGAAAAAAACTATTTATTTCGAGATTTACATTCTTTGTCTGAAAGAAGATTCAGGACTATAGGGGTGGGGAGGCGAAACCTGGTTACCTTGTGTCAGGAGGTAAGGAACGATCCAAGTAATAAATGTTTACAAGTTTCTAGTAAAAGTCATTACAATGCTTTTTACAGAAAATTATAATCAACGATAAAAATTATTTTATAGAGGAATAAAATTCAAAGCTAATTAAATAGCTTTCCAAGTGTTTTTTAGATATGTTTTAGTTTAATTATTAACATTTTGTCAAGGAACAAAATTTTAGTAGTTCTTTTTGTAATTTAAATCAGTTCAAGACTACATATTATTTTATCGTAAAATGTCCTATTTAAAAGGATTTTATATTTAGGTGGTTTAAAACACATTAACTAATTAGTGAAGAGTTTTTAAAGCATTTTAAAGTTCGCGAATATGTCGGAATTCAAAATGTGCTAATTTTATACACATTTTAAACTTTACCTGCATTCTTTTTTTACATATTTTTATAAGATTGATGTAATTTTTCGGTTTTAATTGGATACATAATATATACATGATTTAGATACAATTTTTACGTCAATATTGGGAGTCCTAGTCTGTTTTTAAATACATATTTTTGTAAGTTATTGTTTATTATAAAGTTTAGTTTTAAGATTAACAAAAGCCTGAATGCAACTCATTAGGTGTATAGTTTTGTTAGGTTTTGTGTTTCAAAATTACTATCCAACCTGAGAGACCACCTAATCAGTTAAGCTTTATAAATGCTATTAATATATTTTTTAAGTATGTGATGCATTTTAGAGAATTGGTAATTAGTCTTTCATTAAATATTTGTATTCTAAACATCAACATATTTCTATACTTATAGTAATCGTGTTTAGAAAAACCAACAACAATTGTGAGGGTTATGCCAAAACGTGTTTCAATCAAATCAGACATAAAATTTTTTAAATAATTTTGATATGAAACTCCTAATATTATACCTGTAGATAATAGTGATCAAAAGTGTTTGTTAAACAGTAATGCCACTGAACAAGTAAACATGTATTAATGTCAGCCATGTTAGAAAAATTTAGTTCAAGTTAAATTTTTATTTTGTTATATGTTATTGAACAAACCACGCCAATATAAAGTTAGATAGAAAAGTATTATTTTATAATCGTTTCAAATAATAAAAAAAAAATTTTAATTAACAAAATTTATTTACGAATTAAATTAAAAATATAATTAAATCTAGCTATTTTTTCCGGCTTCGCCCAGGGCGATGCATGATGCCTATACTGTAACTATATATATAGTACTAGCTGACCCGTACGGCGTTGCCCGTGGTGGTTGATATTTTCAGTCTTTTTAACGTAATTGTATTTTTTTTAAGTGTTCAGTCAGTCAGTGGTATTTGGCTTTTATATATGTAGATCTTAAATAATAAAAGCACTATTGTCATAATAATAAAATATCTGAAATTATGATTTTAGTAACTTAGATCCCCCCAAACCCCTCCTAAAATTTCGAAATTTTTCATACCCTTTCTTAGTGAGCACCTATGGCCCTAGAGGAAGCTACATACCAAATTTCATTCCAATCAGTTCTGTAGTTTTGAAGAAATCGTGATTTAATAACTTTGATCCCAAACCCCCTAAAATTTCGAATTTTTTCAAGCCCTTTCTTAGTAAGCACCTATGGGCCTAGAGGAAGCTACATACCAAATTTCATTCCAATCCATTCGGTAGTTTTGAAGAAATCGTTTTTTAACAATTTTGATCCCCCCAAACCTCCCCTAAATTTCGAATTTTTTCAAACCCTTTCTTAGAGAGCACCTATGGACCTAGAGGAAGCTACATACCAAATTTCATTCCAATCCATTCTGTAGTTTTGAAGAAGTCGTTTTTAATAACTTTGATAACCCCCAAACACCCCCAAAATTTCGAATTTTTTCAAGCCCTTTCTTAGTAAGCACCTATGGGCCTAGAGGAAGCTACATACCAAATTTCATTCCAATCCATTCGGTAGTTTTGAAGAAATCGTTTTTTAACAACTTTGATCCCCCCAAACCTCCCCTAAATTTCGAATTTTTTCAAACCCTTTCTTAGTGAGCACCTATGGCCCTAGAGGAAGCTACATACCAAATTTCATCCTAATCCGTTCGGTAGTTTAAAAAAAAAACGTGATGAGTGAGTCAGTGAGTCAGTGTGTTTTGGCTTTTATATATATAGATTATTATTCTTATATATGTTAATATTTACTTAGGGGTTTTCTGCGATACGTATTAATCATTCATATCATTGAATAATAAAACCAAATGTGTAATAACTGTCCACAAGTTCAACAGCTATTTTATGCAAATATAGAATTTTCAAGCAACAGATAGTAAATTCAGAGATCTGGTTTTGGAGGTTTTAATTTGTGTACAACATTATAAAATATAAAAGAGTAAATGTATAGCTTAAATCTTCAAGATGCAATTGTAGCTATTGATTTAAGTTTATTATTTACGTATATATTTATATTGCTATTATAATATATCAACAAAATATGTTAAATAGGTATAAATTTACTAATAATATAATATAATATAATATAATATATCGTTATTAATCATATTTACTTATTTGTTTCTACGATAAGTTGTAATCATTCATTTCATTGAATAATAATAACACGACTTAATTTCATTGAATTGAGGATTTTTGCATTTATGTTTGTGTTCTCCAACTGGTCCTTTGCCTGCTTAAATAAATTATACTCATTTTATGTCTTTGATCTAGTACAGTTTTAAATACCTAAAGCAATTAATTGCTCTTTTGTAAAATCCTCTGCATATATTAAATGTTGTTCGGTCTCAATCCACTTAAATTTGCGCAACGTAAGTAGACTTAAGTTTTTTAATCGTCAATAATTTACACTTGAAATTATTTATGAGATTCGTTTGGCAATGGTAAAAATAATCACACTTTATGATTGACTTGTCCTTTACTCGAAAACTATCCTTTGTCTTTTGTAATTTAATTAGGATTGAATTGATTGTCTTTATTGCTTATGGACGTAGCACCAAATGATGTAATTTTAAAGCAATCAATGTAAACTCTCATATTTTGTAGAAATGGTTTTGATTCCTGAGTTTTTCAGACACGTAATGATTCTGAAGAAGGATTTTTCTATAATAATCAATATTACCTTAATTTGGTACGTCAACTAATCCTTCCTTCCTCTCACTTCTTATTTTACTACCGCGGTTTCGGGCATTCACCCATCTTCAGGTAAACATTTAACAACAAAAAAACACTAATAAAAACATATATTAAGGTACCAAATTAAGGTTATATTGACAACCTAAATAAAGTAATAAATAAAGTAAATTACAACATAAACAAACCATGTTATGATGATAAAACATGTGCTGTTATAATCAGCTGATCTGTGCTATTATATATGTCCAGTAGAACTCCAGATGATAATAAAACGTGTACTGTTATAATTAGCTGTTCTGTGCTATTATATTCAGTTGATCAGTAAATACAATGTTAATGAATATAAAATATTTTAAATTACATTTTTAAAATATTAAACGAAGGAATGGTAAATTTTTAATGGGCAATATAAAGTTAATTACCTTTCATTTAACACAAACCGCATGTCAATCGGTCCAATAGAACTTCAGATATCATTCGGAATAGGCTTAAAATTTTACCCCATGTTTAATTGCCATAAGAGATTTTAATTTGCGTTTTTAGAAGATTTAGTGGGGTAATGACTGAAATCCAAGCAAAATGGGCAAATATACAGACAATTTTATCTTTAATTTGGTAGGCTACCTATTGCATGTATATCGGTTCAGTAAAACTCGAGATCTCACTCGGATTACAAAAAATCTTTTCAAAGTAATATACAGATAACATGTGTCCTATCTTCCTTGTTTGAAAGTTTTTTTTTAATTATTAATATCATGAATGGTTTAAGATAAATTCATGAAACTCAGTATGCATTTTTATCACATTAATACATTATACTAATACACTAATCCGTAGGCTAAATCATGGAATTTAAAGGATTTTTCGTTGGTGTAAGTCAAATTTGTCCATTTATGCAACACATTAAGGTTGTTGATCAAATGACACCGTTTATTTATTTTGCAATTACAACGTTTTTGTGTTTGTTGTACTGTTTAGTTTGATCTTAACGGCATAGCTTACCAGCCAAACTGTAATGTCTTATTCTTTCACTATACACGTCTCGTTTTCTAATGTTTTGTTCATGCGCATGCAATAGTTCTCTTTCATGAACTTCAATCATTGTGTCTACTTGGGCTAATTTGTTGTCTTGTTTCTTCAGCAGTTTCTCTATGGCTGCTTCTTCACTGATCTATTGAGTTTTCTCTCAATTTATTTGTGAAGCTAAATTAACTTCTCGCTCCTCAATGGCTTCATTTCTTCGCTCTGCTTCCTGTTTCCTTCTTTCGATTGACCATTGGTAAGATCTCGTCCCCTTTTACGTTTGATATCATACTAAATGTTACTATCAGTTAACAAACTTAAATTTCACCAACCGGGGTGACGGGTCCCCCCACGAAGGTATATTTTGTTATTGCTACAGTGGCAATACTGAGCGTACACACTCGGGATTATTTTTGTATCCTTTTTTCAGTTAATTAGGGATCTACACAAGGGAAACCACTTGCTTTTATCTGTTCTAAGTGCCTATACAAAACTACGAGGGGTTTTGCGTAACCCCTGTTGAAAATCCATGTTTTTTATAGTTTTTTTTTATATTTTGTATTACAATATAAAATTCTTAACAGGCAAGATACTACTTGAGTCCTCGATCAATGGACAACAAAGTGAAATCTGAGTGAGCAAAATGCAGGCAGCCATCTTGCGAAAACCACCGCAAGGAAGAGTGTGATGCTTGTTTCTTAAGTCACTCTTACATTAACAGAATATAAATTATGCCTACACTTTATTCTTATAACATGCAAAAGTAACATTATTATTATTATTATGTATGATTTTTTTCTTAATTAAAACAAATATTTAGTACATTTAAAAAACAATTGTGTTACATAGTGTGATAAATCACCCTATGTTTTTAATGACTGCTGCCTGTTTCATGTTGCTAATACACTGCTTACTACCTTAGAAAATTTACTGTCACCTATTAGCTTTAAACATTTTCACTGAAACTAATTTCAATTTATCGATATCGAATATATCTTTCTTCCGAGCGGGAATATATCCCCACAACGACAGGATAATAGAACATTCGGAATGTCCCACAAGATTACGAACCTCCGATTCTGGTTTCTAAAATATTCTAAAACGTTCGCCAACTTTCCGGAACACGAAGTTCATTAGGTTTTTTAAAACAAACTTTAAAATAATAAAATATTTCAAAAAGATCTTTATTATTCTAAAACATATTAGAACATTTTACAACATTCTCCAACACTAAACATTCTCTCAAGATTATTCTTGAATACTTTAGAACTTTCTATTACCATTCTAGTAACATTCGAGAAGCTACAAGGAATTTGAAAATTTTACAACATTTTAGAACATTTTAGAATATTGAACATTCTAGAATATTCTGTCAAGACTATTCTGGAATACTTTAGAACATTATATTAACATTCTAGTAAAATTTGGAAGCTACAAGAAATTGGTACTTGTACATTTTCAAACAATAATGAACATTCTAGAATATTATGTCAAGATTATTCTGGAATACTGTAGAGCTTCTATTACCATTCTAGTTACATTCGGGAAGCTACAAGCAATAGGAACATTTTACAACATTTTCAAACAATAGAGAACATTCTAGAATATTCTCTCAAGATTATTCTGGAATACTGTAGAACATTCTAGGATCAGTCTATTAAAATTTAGGAATTTACAAGAACATTCGGCACACGTTTTCCAGCTGTTTCACCAACTTCCATTTGAACTCCAAAGGTGCAATTAAGTAAGTTTTTTAAATCCATTTTTCCAAAACCAATCTTTGCATTTTGCAACTGAAACCGTCTTCAAGGATTGGATATTTAGGGCTCCAATACCGTGTTACCTCCTTGAGGCTGCACAGTTATGGCGGCTTACACATACAAACCATGCTTACATTTATTATATATTTTTTATTATTTGTTTATACTGTTTCAATAAAAACAAAATATATATTTTTTTATTTATAGTTAAGAAGGAAATTTAATTATAAAAGCTCTAATTTCTTCCAAGAAATAAAATATTGTTAAATTAACTAGTTTTTTTATTTAAAATCACTTAAATAATAAATGCGCATTTATTTATAATTATTTGTACATATAATGCTCGATTCTAACACTGAATTAATTACTCAATGTAACAAAATAATTTGTTAATGTTTGCCGAAAATAAAACTTTTAGCAGTTCCTAATTATTACAAAAGCCCATATGCTCAAACAAGTAGTAAAAAGATAAGTTAGTAATTATATTTAAATGTTTTTCCATTATCCTGATCACTTTTTATGTAGGCTACTTTAGGTTAATTTATGAATTTCTATTGTTATAAAATATGCTAGTGCAATTTATCTAAAGTAATATATAAATTTTGTTTATTTATAACATTGCTAGATATTAGACATAATAGCTAGGTGATCAAAATTATTATAATTTGAAGAGAAAAACGTTGTATCTAAGAAATTACAATGCCAGTAGCTAGATGTAATAATTCATATTATTAATTAACAAACTTTTTTTATAAATGGTATATAAAGTGATTATTATCGTTTCATGATTTACATGTGACCAAATTCTGAAAATGTAAACTGGTAGTTATTATTACTAACTTCAAGAATTACTAATTTGACTGATACAAATAATGACAACCTAACCTAAGCAAAAGAAAAGTTGAAGTTCTTTGGAAGTTTAATATATTAGTAAAATGAATTAATTAAATATTATATAGAATTTTCTATCAGATATGAAGTTTAATTTGTTATGAACTTAATTTATTTTTTTTCTACAAGGTAACTGCATGAATGATAAAAAACGTACAGTAGTTATTTTATTATTTTATCGTTTGTGCTAGCTCTTACTGTATATTTAAATTTTGTTTTCTACATTAAATCAAACGTAGTAGTTTTTGTTTTTATTAAAATAGGGAAAGGAACACACAACGTATGACTAAAAGCACATGGGACTATGTATAAAAGTGATTATACACGTGCAAGTAGAACAATTAGAATCAATTCAGAGGTAATTGAATTTAAAGATCAAAGTGTACATAGTAACATTGTGGTTTTAACGCACATAATTCAGTACAGTTACCTTTATATTGTAATAAGAAGTAATTACACGTGCTAGAGTGGTCTGTATAAAGTTAATGCGTTCTAACAGAACGGCCGGCATTATAATTGAATTAATTTAATCCCACTTTAATTATTACAGCTAATAGGCTACCTTAGTGACAAATTAAGGTGGTACTATCATGAATTTGATGTTGTTTTTATAAAACTTGTATGTATGTATTGCAGTAACACAAATATTTCAAGTAGTGCTGAAGATTTACTATTTTAGCTAACCATTGTTCACCCATATATTAGCTAAAGCCAATATTTTACTGTAATATTCCAATGTCAAATTTATATGTTATACTATTGCATGCTAGACATCATATATTTTGTAAACGGTTTAAAACTGTAATCAAATATTGTACAAGATTTTAAATTATTTTTGTGAAATTGACTTCATAAATCACAACATAAATAATATCCATTCTATAATGACAAGCTGGCTTCTAGTATCAATTACAATATCCAAACATAATTAAACTTCTCCGAATGTAAATAATTTTAACAAGATAACATTATTTGCTGAAAATTAAAAGCAGTTAAAATAACATATGTGTTTTGTATATTTTTTTGTTGTTTTTTCCTAAATGTATATACACTTTATAACTTATGACTTTATTTTCAATTAAATACATGATTGTGGATATGTTTCTTAAATATAATGCAATTTGTATCATAATTCACTTTGTTGTTCTGCGCATGCCCACTTGCTCTAGATTGTTGTTCTATTGTTAAAATATAAGGTGACACCAAGCTTGTTTACATTTTTTATATTTTGTCTTTTTGAATGAGAAAGCAAATAATTAGGATATCATCAAGAGATGGTTGAGATTAACAATAACAGTGCAAAAACTGTGGGCATGGGTAGTAAGTGAGAAAGACATCTCCATGACTAACAATATTAGTAGGAAAATGGTACTTCCAGAAAAAAATTAGGTAAAAATACTTCACTCTGACGTCGCACACTTAATTGGATGATAGACAATCGTCATAACGACGTACTACCTACGCCTACGTCAAAAACCATTATTCTGTGAACTGCAGTATTATATTTATTAACTACATTTGGAAGTCAATTCAACCACTTGCAATTACCTTGTTCCATAAAATAAATTCAAAACTATTGTCAGTTAAATTTAAAAAAAAACATTGCTCTTTCTCTTGCGTAGTGCCTGACTTTAAAGTAATTATTCTCTTCAGTGTGTACCTGGGCAAATTGGTGGCCGCTGCCTTATTTCCCCAAATTTAAGGCTGTGGAAATATAAAACTAATTTTACTTACAAATATTCAACCAATTATTTATGATCCTTGAGTGATAAATGTCAAGACATATAATTGATCCCAATGCATTAAACTATTTCGGCTCAACTAATTCTTTTAGGCCTAAACTAAACATTTTAACTTGCATTGTTATATACTTTAACTTGATAGGTAGGTAATTTTTTATAATTTAATTTCCTTTTTAGAGCATTAATTTTTAATCAGTCCTCTTGACACATTTTAAATAATAAGGCTTCATTCAAATAAAGTTATTTTGTGCCACTTTATTATTAACAGAGATTAATTTGTTAATTGAACTATGCGTGCCTCAATTGAACGAATTAAATATAGATGCCCTAATTTTAAAGATGGTGTTGTTCTAAGGAATTAATTGTCTAATTTATTTTACGGGGAAGAGAATTTTAGCATTATTATAAGTATTTGGTATACTGTAACATAAGTAAAAAGATCTGGTAAGTTTCTATTAAATTATTAGTATGATATACAACGACGTCAGGTAATTCAATATTTCATATTTAAACGTTGAAATATTTAATATTTTTATAGAAAATATGCTTACTAATATTAAATAGCTGCAAAAAATAATTAGTTTAAACATTTACAGTACATAATTTCATTATCATAGTTATCAATTACAACTTCAATTACACAGTATAAATTAACTTATGTTTTCAATGTTGTATAATACTCTGTGTACCTCATTCAATACATTATGAAAACTGTGTCGACCTTGGTTTTAGTAATTTTCTAAAGTCAACCACCAAATTAGCACTACACCAACTAGTCTAAAATGTCATACAATCTATATCATACAGACAGGAATACTGTCGATTTACATATTATATGTTAAACATTATGGGTGGATCGTTCAATCGGTAACTAAACTGTTCAATAATTTAAATAAAATTTATGATAAGTTCACGTAGTACTTGAACTGTTAGTATTATACTTTGAAAATGACTGTAAAAACTATAGTGAATCAACCTTCACGTATTGTATGACGTTACAAAATATTGGATTGATCTGACGTAATATTAAAATTACAACAATCCGGTTATATGCTACTAATATTAAATATATACCACAGTATTTTATACCTATTAAAATCAATAATTAAATGTCATATTTTATTAATCGATTGTGCACATTTAACAAAGAACCAAAAAAAAATGGTATTAATGTATTTATATTTAAATAAACACCTTAATCATTAGTTTAATAATTTTTCTGTACATATATAATCATATATTTAACTACTGAGCACAGAAAAATAGTTACAATTGAATGGGTGAATAATCCTCTTGTGTTCCAAAGTTAATGGTAATAATTCGTGAATTCCTTTGAAAATCCAAAATTAGTATCACAAGCTGATTCACGGTTTAACCGTCTTTTCGATTGAAGTGAAACAATAAAATAGTTAAAGTTATCAAAAGCCTTTTACATATTTAAGTCTGCAATTAATCTGAATTTCTAGAGTAGTTTCAAACATTATCGAGTAATTACTTTCAGCATTAAGAAATAAACTTGCAAATTGTTTTTACTTTGAGATTTATCCATTGTATTAATACAACTAATACTTAATGTAACTAATGCATCTAAATGGACCCTAAACTTTAAATCTAATCCTAGATAATCTCCAATACTTCGTAAATAAGGACCTTATAAACAAGCCATTAGTAACAAACGGTCAGTTTACAAACAGCATTGTAAATTAACATCTTCATGTATTACAAGATATACTTTACAGCACTTTACTCAAATTACAGTTGATGCATGTGGTATTGTAACATTCCTCCTACACAAATCTCTATCTCTTTAATAATCGCATAGGTCGACAATGGATAACAGTTAAATTGCATAAAGTTTTACCCGACATACACGGATTGTGAACTTATTTCCATTATTAAGCACGGTTTTTGATCAGATACGCTACATAATCAACTTCACAGTTTTTAGAATTAAGTGTGTTTGTCACAGCACCACAATCTTTAAGTAAGCTAGATTGCGACTTAAACAACCCTTTACTTCACTACGTAAAGAAGTTATTTGGAAAGAAGAAAATAGAATATCTTCCAGAAATCGAATTAAAATTTTAAACTTTTTTACTAGTATTTTGCCTGTATCTATGGCAATAATTTGTTACAATACAGAATTAGAATGATTAAATACATTATAAAAATACTAATACAAACTTTAAAAATTATTGTTTTGTATGCAGTAACTTATTGCTATAACATACAAAATTTTAGATCAAATTAGTTTTTCTACTTGGATGTTAGTTTAAGTCAATTTACTATTGGGTTTTCGATCATAAGTATAAAGTAAGTATATAAATTATTATTTATTTTAAATGGTATTTATCGCATTTCACCACTTTGATTTAACTAATCGAATTGCAAATAGTCTTTTACATCACACAAAAATAATATTACATTCATAATATTTTAGATTTGTATTTTGTAGGAAGTTTGTTTAATTTATATTTATTGAATATAGGTAGTAACCCATTTCAACGCCTTAGACTGTAGTATTCCTAACGTCTTAGCACTCTAGGAATTTATACGAATAAACTGTGAAATGTTTATTGAAAGCGGTCTAATTGTTTTTGAGTTTGAAGGGGATAGAGAAACAGAGTAACAGCATTTTTTGTATTATATAGAGATAAAATGAAACTTAAACGATGTGGTATTTTCCTCAGATATGTACTGTAATATTATTCACATTTACAATGAAATTCACCCGCTTAAGAACTTAATCATTAAAGATTTTAAATAGGAAAGGTTTATACGGAAACTACTAAATTGGAATTTAAGAAAATAGTTAAACATATTTTCTAATGCTAGGTAGAAATGATTTAAATTTCTAGATAAACGAAAAGCTAGATCCAAGACGGAACAAGAATTCATAACGAAGTACACAAATAATACTTAACGTAGTTTAACTTATTATTCATGTTTTCCTTTTAAATATCTGAGGAATTCATGCTGCATCTTATTTATAAGCTAATATAAGTATTAAGACTAATATATTTAAATATAGTTTGAGGATGTGGCTAAAATAAAGCGTTGTTATATGAAATACAAAATCTTACAGAGAGTTGAAACCATTTTATACCCATACAAAGTAAATTCTTGTGTTCAGTTAAACTGTTCTGGGATACATTATGTAAAGCAAGCCACTAACTAAAGCAGTGTGTGTTTAGATTTTAATTGAATTTCACTCAATGCAATGGATTTATCTCGAAGGTTGCAACAATCTGTATCCTGAAATTTATGTGATAGGTACACATATTTACAAACTCAAGCGTTCTGTTTTATTTGCAGTATACGGTAGAAGGCATTTTAAGATAATTTATTTTGCTAAACATCCATCATACACTTATTAGAGCAAGAGATAAACTTACGGTATACAGTTAAACCAGAAAGTAATCTCACAAACCAAATTATAATATCTTATTATCAATAGTACTGTATGTATGTTTAAAATCTGCAGGTATTTAATTTAATTTTAAACAAATATGTTTTACAGTTACAAATTACCTTTTTAATTTT